>JAPYZA010000878.1:0-41108 GCA_030522685.1 Eupelmus azureus | reverse complement strand
ATTCTTTATAGGGCGGATGACCAAAGATGGCTTCATAAGGTACCTGATGTCTGATGAAAATGCACCAGTATTTTTGGATCGTTTGGATGTATATATGGATATGGATCAACCTTTAGCGCATTATTACATAAATTCCAGTCACAATACATACCTCAGTGGACGACAGTTCGGCGGCAAAAGTAGCGTAGAAATGTACAGACAAGTTTTATTAGCCGGCTGCAGGTGAATACAAATATTTCTCATATAAACCAATTATCAACAAAATAAAACATTTTTCAACTGTCATACTTAAACAAAACCTTTATCTATTCATCTTAAAGGTGTATCGAGTTGGATTGTTGGGACGGTAAAGGAGAGGACGAGGAACCTATCATAACCCATGGCAAGGCCATGTGTACCGTCATCCTCTTCAAAGACGTCATATACGCTATACGTGATACGGCCTTCGTTACGACGGACTTCCCGCTGATTCTTAGCTTTGAGAACCATTGCAGCAAAGCCCAACAGTACAAATTGGCGAAATACTGCGACGAAGTATTGGGCGACCTGCTTCTCAAGGAGCCCCTAAAAGACTATCCGGTAGAAAACTACAATTGTTTCGTTTTGAATAACTTATTTTATAATTAGCTTTTAATAAATTATAATTTTATAATAATGTTTAAATTAGTTACTAACAATGTGTAAATTAATTTTGCAGTTGGATCCGGGCATACCACTTCCACCGCCAAGCGCATTGAAACGAAAAATCTTGATAAAAAACAAGAGGCTGAAGCCGGAAGTCGAAAAACAAGAGCTCGAGCTGTTCAAACAAGGTCAATTCGTTATCGAGGACGATTTCAAGGAGGATGCCAGTGCGCCTCCAACAATGACACCAATTGTCGAACAGCAATCGGTAAAGGTAACCCTTAAGTCACTTCCTAGCATGGTGGCCCTTTTCTCTTATTTACAATTATTATTAGTATCAAATGGATGAGATATACTTCGAACTCTGTCAAAGTTATTTACATTTTCTTGAGTGTTATGAAATGATTATGGGAAATTTAATACTGCAACAAAAATGTACACTGCAAAAATAGTTTATTATGAAATTGATTTTAAAAAGATGTTGATTCATCGATTAATAAATATTAACCACAATCATCATTAATCAGAAGAAAATACCAATATAACTTCGACGATTCGAAGGGTATATCTCAATCCCCCGTACAGAGATATTCTCCCCTTAAAGAAAAAACGCGCGCTTTTTTTCCGCCAGGACGACGTAGCGAACGACCCGGTGGCTGCGGTAGCGACGGGTCAGCTGAAATTGTCACAGCAGGGCGAGAGTCTGGAGCTAGCCGTGACGCAGCCGTACACAGGCAGCACGACAAATGTGCATCCCTGGCTTTCATCCATGGTGAATTACGCGCAGCCCATTAAATTCCAAGGCTTCGACGTTGCGGAGCGTAAGTGTCTTACGGACTTTATGCGCTAGTTGCACGATTGTGAAAGTGGCGGTTACGCGCAGATGTACTTAGTGGGATTGATTCTTCGATTAATTTACATAAGTAATAACGTTTTAGTAGTAGGGCTTGGAGAATTTTGTGTAGATTGTTATTGAGATAAGTTTTTTTTTGTCGATGAACGATAAAATCTATTTAGTTGGCATAAAATTATACTTTTATTTTCTGGTAATAATGGGAAATATGTATTTTAGAAAAAAACATTTACCACAATATGTCTTCCTTTTCGGAGGCAACTGGACTGAATCATTTAAAAACTTCGGCCATCGAATTCGTCAATTATAATAAACGCCAAATGAGTCGAATTTATCCAAAAGGTACGCGTGCTGATTCATCAAATTATATGCCACAGGTATGATTATCACGTCAGTTGTATGATATTATCCAAAATTACCTTACAACAAAAACTATTTCGTTATTCAATACTTTATTAATCTAGGTTTTTTGGAACGCTGGTTGCCAAATGGTTTCATTAAACTTTCAAACTTCTGACTTGCCAATGCAACTGAATCAAGGCAAATTCGAATACAATGGATCTTCTGGATATTTACTGAAACCAGACTTCATGAGGCGATCAGATCGAAGTTTTGATCCTTTTGCAGAAAGCCCAGTTGACGGTGTTATCGCCACGCAATGTAGTGTTCAAGTGAGTAAATATCATCTCTTTAGAACCTTCAAATGAACAAGTCGTTTGATAAAAGATACGGTAGTGTAGGAAATTAAATTTTTTACAAATAGTTAATTAATGGACGAAAAATAAATTTTAAAAAATTCGTCATATCAGCAATAGTTTCTTATATCTATTGAACAACAATACAATAATCATAGACACTCAAACAAAATAATCCCACGCAGGTGATAGCCGGCCAATTCTTGTCGGACAAGAAGGTCAGCACGTACGTCGAGGTGGAGATGTACGGCTTGCCGACGGACACGATACGCAAGGAGTTCCGCACGCGCACCGTCCCGGCCAACGGCCTGAATCCTGTCTACAACGAGGAGCCGTTCCTGTTCCGTAAGGTCGTGCTGCCGGATCTCGCGGCGTTGCGTTTCGCTGTTTACGACGAGTCGAACGGCAAGCTGCTTGGCCAGCGGATTGTGCCGCTTGACGGCCTGCAGGCGGGCTACCGGCACATTGCTCTTAGGACCGAGGCCAACTTCCCTATGTCTTTGCCCATGCTCTTCTGTAATATTGAGATCAAGATTTACGTACCCGATGGCTTCGAAGGTGAGTGATTCTAGGATGAAAGGAATTCTTGAAAGATTGAATTAGGGAATTGGAGGAAATTGGATTGATTGTTTAATCAAGTTTCGATTTTTTAAAGCTTTTAAGATGATTTCATTTTTTAGTCTATCAAACCTCCTTTAAATAATTTGATAAAGATTCAGAATTATTACCTTATGTTAAAATTTTGTAAGTAGAAACAGTCCACACATGGCAAGACGAGAACTTATATTTTTCTACAACTACTTGTTATAAAGTCATTGCTCAAACATAAGTAATTTTAGAGATATTCATTTAACAAAATTGAAAAGTGAAATGCCTGCTATTTGGGAAATTGATATACTGAATGAACTAATTTTTCACCGCGTAGGTAATTGATAAAAAACATTTTACAAGTATTTAAGTAGATATATTACAAGTATGGTAAGACATTCGAATATCTACTAATAATATTTATTAAATCTAAAATTCAAATTACAGATTTAATATAGTATTGAGATTTTTTTATAACTATACTAAATAATCTTATTCTAATTCCATAACAAATAATAAAAATATTTGAATATATGTAATAATACTTGACAAAAATCATCAAGATCAATAATTAAAAATAAATAACATTTATAAAAATAAAATTTTATAATAAAAGTAATAAATTTTTATTTTTATTTTAGAACTCATGAATGCATTATCAGCTCCAAGAGCTTCGAAAAAGGCAGAAACACCTGCGCAAACGAAAATGCGAGGGCTTGGAATAGAGGAAAGAGATTCAAAACTTCATTCAGAATCAGCACCATCTCGTTTTCCTGAAGCAGCAAAACCCAGAGGTAAGAACTTTTTTTTTATTAAAATATCCACTAATTAATGGTTATTTACTATTAAATTTAATTTAAATTTTTGTAGAGGAACTAAATTTTGAGCCAATAACGATTGAGACCTTGCGGCACGAGAAGGGATACATAAAAACTACTAGAAAACAACAGAAGGAGTTGGAGTCCTTAAAAAAGAGGCATCAGAAGGAACGGTTCTCGGTACAAAAACAGCAATGCGGTGCGATAGAAAAACTTATTAAGGGTAAAAAGTAAGTGCACACATTACATTTTCTTACTGCTTCTCACAACTTCCTAGCCGTAACAGTCTGTACATACAACATAGATTGTAGAAAAACCTCATCTTCACCAAAAACCTTTTTCACCGCACACCAACCCCAAACCAATCCCTCAAAAAATCAAAAAAACCCCAGCGCGCATTGAAACGCAAACATCAAAGGTCAATGAATAGTACAACTGTCGAGCCGCTAACCTATCAGTCTTCGGCATTGCAGTCAGACGGAGCTGTCGCGCGATCCCACGGTCCGGCAAGCCGTGTCCGAGCAGACGTCCCAGTGGTCGCGACTCGCCGAGCGCCAGCGGCGCGAGGAGCGCGAGTTGGTCCAGTCGCACCTCGAGGAGCGCAAAAGCCAGCTTCGCAAGCTCTGCACCGTGGCCCAGCTTACGCAGCAGAAGCAGCTGAACTCGAGGCACGAGAAGGAGATTAAGGAGATGAACGCGAGGCAGGCGAGGCTTTCGGTTGAGAGCATGCGGGAGGTGATGAACGACAAGACGTTGAAGACGAGGGGTATAAAGGAGGGCAGGCTGAGGGAGAAGCAGCAGAACAATACTAAGAAGTTCATGGAGGAGAGGAAGGTGGCCCAGATGGTGCAGAACAGGGAGAAGGAGAAGCTCAAGCTCATTCACGAGAAGCAGCTGGAGGAAGTACAAAAGGAAATGAATGGGGTGAGTTGCTGGTGTTGGATTGGGATGGGTTTGTTGAAATGCTAGATTAAGTTATCAGGCGTTGTAGTTTTTGATTTTTTAATTAAATGTTTTTATTTGTATTGTTTGATAAACTGTTTACAAAATTGTTTTGAGTACAAGTAAAATATCGTAATATAAACATAGAAAATTAAAAACCATATTATTATGAGATAAGAACTGCCGCAACTTATTTTATTTACTATCATAACGCAATTGAGATCTTATTAAGAGATCTTAAGTTGTATTCGTCTTTCAATATTATTATAAAAGTAATAATTTTTTACGCTCACTAATTATTTGATCTGAATGAGTGCATGGTTTGCCAGATCTATCGACACAAAATTAACGTTTGTACTTTTTTCAGATAATGGATATGTACAAGAACGAAGAAATGGAATACGAACTAGGACCAAAGAAGGAGTTCTACGCGTAACGTTGTAACATCTTCGATTCAAGCAACTGAAGCAACCAATTCTTTCCTAGAGATATTCATTATCAATAAAAATTGGATCGTAACGTAATGGGATCAAGTTTCATCGGTACACAATAAAAAAAAAGAAAAAAAACGTGCACTTTTAAGATGCGCAACGCGAGGAGCTAAACCAGTCGAAGTACCTAGGAACACTTACATTCGTTCTCCGTACTATTTTTTATAAAACTTTCTTTCGTCGATTCCAGTAGAGAAGAAAAAATATATAGGAAAGTAAAGAAAAAAAATATGAAAAAAGCGATAAATCGCTTACGTGAGCGTTAAACTGGACGGCTCTAAAATAGTCATATTAAAGTGATCTAGTCAAGTGTTATTTTCTCAAATGAAGTCGTACGTAAATTAGTATTTAGGAAATCGATATTTCAATATAAAGAGAAATATATTATATATTTTCTTGTATATAATATATTTCTATACTATAATATACATTATATATTAAGGGTTCACATCTCAATCGCCTTATCGACGATCATGGCGTATTTTTCTCGATTTTTTATCGTATTGGCGATTGCCTCGACGTGTTTCTTATACAAATTTTATGCCTGCGAGTTCGCGCGAGATGAGACAGAGTGGAAGAGTGAGAGAGAAGTTTTTTCGAGTTCTCGCGCGACTGTTAGGATAATTATAGAATCCAAACGAATTTAGCGACGTATTATAGTTTATCGAATTGTTTTCCACCGAGTCTTTACTATTTGGAGCTATGATTGACTCGACTTCGGTTATCCTATGATTAGATATGGGCACTTTTGGTTGCTTTTTAATGAGCTCAAAGAGTTTAATTTGCATTTATTTTTCTAAACAAATATTAAATATTTCAGAAAAGTGACTTAAATATATTCCTTCGATATATTCCTTTCCAAATTATTTTACAATTACTAAATAATAAAAAGTGTGATAAAATTATAACTATTTTATTTATGTATTATGTCTATTCCGTAATTAGTCTAAAATTATTATTAATTATTGAAAAGATGTACTGATATTTTTTAATAGATTTTCGTTAAAAGAAAATTATTCTTAATATTTAATTGTTGTAATAACTATGTTGATCCAAAAAGCTAAAATTTATAATTTATTAAAAATATTCAGCGTTTTGGAACTATTTTATTCATAGATAGTGTTTACTCTGCCATCCAAATTAAGGGTATCGTAAGTACAAGGCTTTTTCTATGCATAGATATGGTGTTTTTTATTTGGATAGCAGTATTATGAAAGTTAATTTGAATACTTTAAAAAATTGCTTAAGCTTTGTACATACTGTAATTACAAAATGTATTAAATATGTTATTTCTTAATAAAACTACAGTAATTATAATTTCATTAAAAATTATTAATTTTTGGGAATTTATTTTTCTATATCTTTTTAAAACTGTATCAATTTAGAATATAAAAACATATTATTTGAAATTAATAATAAAAGTCAGTAGCATCAAACGTTTGAAAAAAAAATTAGGATGGAGTCACTTTTGTGAATTTCTTGATAAGATACTGAATTTAGAAGTGAAATTTTAAATCTAAATGTGCCCATGTCTGCCTGGTTGATGTAAGTGAAACGTCTATAGTGACTTTTAATAGAAAAGTTGTAAAAGTTTATCCGTGTAGATCATTTGACGTTGTCGATATTCACTTGCAAACATGAAAATGCTGCTCTTCTATGTAGTATTTAGTAAATCGTAAGATTTACAGTATCACAGATCGATACTTTTATGTTCTTTTAACTATCTTCGGTTCCATGTTGTCATATAAAATATTTGATTATAAGAATACTTTTTAATTCTAATCTATTGTACAATTGTTCCATTAAAATCAAACGTTAATTTTATTTTAAGTTATTATAAGTCAAAACCAAACTAGTATAAACGTGATAGTGAAACTTTTTAAGAAAAATTATAATTTTGTTGACAATTTGTGAAAGAATATTTTATGAGAGTTAATCATAAACATTTAAATTTTCGCTGTTTAAAAATGTGTCAAAAATTTTGTATGTACTTTACTTATATATAAATAAGACCTTACGCTCTTTTTACTAAAAATTATATCAGATTTAAACTGTATCAAATAGCTTGTTTTCCGAAATAAACTTTGTTTCAGCGGCTCGCTTTGATATTTTCATGCAAATGAATAACTTTTTAACGAATATATTTTGTTATTCATTATGCGTGTTAAAATATTAAATCTTTGAGAACACAAAAAAAAAAATAATACAAAAACCCGTATAGAGTTTCACCTACTGAAAGGATTCACTGAATCCAGCCAAATTACGACTACATTGTAAATAAGTTATTTGACGATAGTGCGTACTAATTAGTGTTTTAAAAGTAAAAAATTTCATCTGTAATTGTTTTCGCCTGTAAATCATCAAATCGATTGAGTCTGTATATTTGCGTAAAGTTGAAGAAATGGAGCGAGCTGCAATGAGAAATAAAAAATCAGGGTTAAGGAAACGACCATGTGTTGATTTCTTACCTTCCATATTTCATGAACTATATTTTCTTTTATTTTAATATAATTTTTTTAATTATTAATAGTGTATCAAAAGGTTTTTGAAATTTTGTGCTTTATATGATATATTAAGTAATATTAAACCTTGAAAATCATTAATTTATCCTATATAATTTTACTTTTTTGGCATTTTATATCATTTAAAATGTAAGAGATCTCTTTAAAATTAGGGATGTAACTTACCCTATTCAGCAATACTTATGCAAGAGTAGTTAGTGATATTCATATTCATGATCGTGTTCACCATCATTACTATAATATTGTAACTGGGATTGCTCATCCAATTCGTTATGTTGTTGTTCATCAGGTGTATATGGAACTAGAAATGAAAAAACATTAACTTGGTAAAAATGATACGTTGCACTTATTTATAATCGTTACATGTATAATTTGTACATAAATTATACTTTAAAATACAAGTATCACTCAAAAGTAAATCAATTATTTATGTTAAGGTTATTTCAATATGTGATTATATAATATTTAGAGCAATTCTATTTTATAAAATTTTACTACGAAAAATCATTTTTTATTATAAATTAGATTATTAAAAAAAATAATTAAATATTTATCAAATAGTGAAAGCATTAAGAATCTGAGGTTTCAAATTAATATTTTTATGAGAATAATGTGTGTTGCCAAATAAAATATTAAAACAGTGTTATTAGAATGAATTATTTACCTTCTATAGTAATATAATGTTGTCCGGTTTCGTGATCGACACTTACAGGAACTTCATGGCCATCTGAAATTTTTGATTGAAAAAACATAATAAGGATTATTTGAAAATTACTTTTAGAAGTAAAACTAATATTAATCATCTAAAGCAATATTTGAATCAAATTTTTGCAATGGCAATCAGAAAACCCCTTTATAATTCTTTTTCTATATGTAATTTAATAATTACCTTTTGTTATAATAATAAACGGTTGATGATGTTGGTGATTTTCAGCAAGAGGAACAATCTCTACTGGAGAAACTTCTGCTTGATCTAAAAATGATATACTTGATTAATTGAAAGAGGAAAATTAATGCTTTCATAATTATAAAATATTAATGTATAATTAATGAGCTAATAATAAACTTTTAGAATTTTAACATTGACTAAAAGATTTTACTTATTTTATGTAAATTACACGCGACAAGTGCATATTGAGTAACTTGTAACACAATTTCAAGTTACTATAGAAAAAGAGTATACGACCTCGTTAATTTAGAAAAAAAGCGTGAAAAATTTTTTATCGCTACTTTTCATTCATTTTGGTGTAGTAAACAGGATACTAATGTAAACATTACATCAGCCTGTGAGAAATCTTATGCATAGGATTTTAATAGTCCTCAGTGCTACGAAGTAATTTTTCCCATAAGATGGCATCATTTCCATACTTCATTTCTGAGAGTAGAAACCATCAAACAACAAAAAGCTATAGATAATTTTTCTAAAAGTCTAAAAGCACTTTTGAAAAGAAAATCTCTGAACAATAATTTGAAAAAGTACGAACCCTCATGATGTGCATAAATCGGCTCCTCGTGTGCATGGAGATCCACGTGTTGATGTTCTACCTCATGGTGGTGCTGATGTTCCACTTCATGGTGGTGTTGATGTTCCACCTCATTGTGATGTTGATGGTTATGTTCGTGAACGTGACTCTCAACTGGAATAGGTACAGATCCATAACTTTCTAGCTGAACGTTTTGGTAGCTCGTGGCCCCATGGCCATGATGTACTGCATGGAAATTCGGAAAAGGATGCACGTCTCGTGGCAGCCTAGCAGCTTGGCTTAGTGTTACTGTCACCGCGAGACACAGCTTCAAGAAAATAGCGTGGATTTAGAACTAATGAATGGTTGGATTAGGAAAGTTGAAAGTTCAATATTTTGTGTTGCAAATTATTGGATGATTTTTAACGCTTTTAGTAAGTTTCTAGCCGATAATTGTCCTTAGATAACCTTCCAAAATGAATTTTCTATTACAACTAATTGGAAAAGAAGCCATTAATGGTCAAGACAAATTTCTTTGATTTTGTTGACTAGAACCACGGAGCGAAGTGCAATTTATGCAGTCAACAAACACGTATACCAGACCTATACACGTGACGGAACGCGATGAGGTTTTCGCAATGCGTGAGAAAAAAGAGTGAGAGAAGTAGATACAGCTGCCGCGAGAGATAAAGATCTCGTTAGCGGCTCTGTACTGCCTTTAGAAGAACGGCTAATTATTTTCCCCCGTGACTGAGTAACCGTGGCTCTTAATTAACCTGTTGTAATAATATATAAAGGGATTTGACAATAGCGAAAATTTACATAAAATGCTGAAGGTATTTCGGCAACGAAAGGTACGGACCTTTGTTGTTTAATTTGTAAGTTTTTTTTAAAGTGCACTTCAAACTATGATTGCTTTTAAAATTATCTGAATAATTTTGAAAATTTAAATGTTTAAATTGTACTAAAAATCGGTATAAAAAATTGATTCGATTAACAGTTGTTTCAAATTATATCTCTTAATAAGAATTGGAAAAAAATTATATAAAATTTATGTTTAAAACTGCACGAAATTTACACATTTCAATTGATACACTTATTGAACACTAACAACACTGTATGCAAGCCAATATTTTCTTACATGTAACTTAATAAATATTAATTAAAATTGAACATAAATCCTAAAAAACAAAATTTCTTATAACCCATAGTTAAAAACTACAGTAACACAGAGAAATCAAAAAGACACTGATAAAACCACATCTTCACAATTCAAATCACAAATACTCACTAGCAGTCTCATAATGACCGCGTATATGTATATCAACCCGTCGGTTGAACTTTGTACGACTCGACTGAGCCAGGGCTTCCCGAGATCAACGGTTATATAGACCCTACCACATTCATATCCCATACATACTCACACCTTTCGACACGTCCTGGGAACGACAAAAAAGGTGGCGAGATACCCATGGAGCCGAGATCCTCCAACAATTGTATATTACATGATTCTCGCGCGCATATCTTAGCTTCCCCGGACCGAGCACTTGTCTCCTTCTCGGCTGGGAAAAGTATCCTCCCTTTTGCGTAAGCTCAGGTTAGAGGAACGAGCGTCGGGAAATTAAGTAGCTCGATCCATTGATGCGGTGATGTAAAAGACGTCGCGTCATCGGTGGCGATATTCTCTCGAAGTTGTGCGAGTTCGCATTTTTATGTAAGTCATGTGTGAATGTGAACGCGATAAATCGGAAACGTAGTGTGAAGTAATTTTTCAATGGCTGTGTTTGTATAAGAGGATGGGCAAAAAGGGGTTGTTTTCCGGGTGTGGATAATCAGTGATAGAAAAGTCTGGCTCGATGAAAATCTTATGTAAAAGTTTCTTGTACTATATTATAGTATATAGTTGTAAAAATTCACATTAATTGATTTTTATTCATTTATATTAAATCAACTTTAATCAAATCAATTATTTTATACATTATTTTCACGTGAATTTTATGTAAAAAGAAGTACAAATAGTAAATTAAACAAAAAATTTATTAGAATTAAAGAAATCGTAAATGAATAAGTGGTTTTGAATGAAATTATATCTATTAGCTTTCAATTATAACTAATAAACTATTTAAAAAATTTAATTGAATAAAATATATTTAACTTTTACTCTTTGTAAAAAATAAAATAAAAAGAATTTTAGATATAATATAAAGAATTATTTATTATTTCTACGTTTTCAGGCTATTACATTAGTCTATATATGGTATATGGTATGACAAGATCTTTTACTTAGTTAGCAACAAATTGCCGGAGGGATTAATTACATCATTGGGGTATCAAAATACTTAACAGAGTATTCTGGAATTTAGCAAACCGATCGTATTTTAATATATAGAAAATTTTTTTCTTTTTATTATTTTTTTGTTACTGACATAGTTTTTATTTAATTCATTTTTTTTATATTATAGCCTATCCAAGCTCATTGAAGAGCTTATACGGCTGTTTAATTCATTTAAAACTGATTATTTATAATCTCATTATGTTTTAGTCATTTCAGTATTTATGAAAATGATTAAGGTACATTTATGGCTTGCTTTATTGAAAAGCAAAAGTTATCCTACGAATGAAATTAATAAAAATAGTAATAAACAACTGTAATGCCAAACAACCCATTTAGAAAATATAGAACTTTATTTATGCACCACCGTTCATAAAACATTTCCATTCAAAAACAGTTTACAACAGTGGAGTAAAATTCAAAAATTACAAAATAAACTTAGCCTGCATCATGCTCACAAATTAAACTCAGATAAGTCAGCTGCGCTTATAAAAATATTGTCACGACTCCCTCCTATCCTCATTTATCGCAGATCTCAACTTTCGGTACGTGAACCGGCGCCGGATGATGGTACACTGGTGAATGATGGTAGACTGGCGAATGATGATACACTGGCTGTGGATGGTGGACTGGTTGTGGGTGATGGTACACCGGAGGTGGATGATAAACCGGTGGAGGCGGGTGATACGCTGGCTTCACCACTTTTACGACTTCAGGTTGATGGTGATACTGATGTTGAGGTGCGTAAACAACGCCCGTGTGAGGATGGCTGTGTTGGTATGGCGGACAGTCTGGTTTTACGACCACAGCCGGTTTAATGAGGTTGTGGTGGTAATTTGGCACGTGGTACATGGGTTTGTGGTATTGAGGTGCGTAGGAATAGCTCGGTTTTTGAACGACGACGTTGGGTTGCCAACCGTGGGACATGGGCCAGCCGTAGGCAGGTTTGTTCCATCCGTATTTGTTGTAGCCATATTGCGGCTGCCAAGCATTCTGCCATGGATTCTGCCAACCCTAAAAAATAAGGTATTACGTTAAATATTATTGATTAGAAACAAATTTTCAAGAACTATTACTTAAATGAATTGAAAATCATCATTAAACTTTTCATTTATTATTTTTGTCGTCTCAAATTTGACTAATTGTATATTGAATCTTAACATTTAATGAAATGTTCAAATTTTTAACTTATAAACGGATAAGAAGTACGAATACTTTATTTACATGACTATAAGAAGGAACGTGTGGCTTCACAACGGAAACCACTGGTTTATGTTCGTAGTGAGGCTGATGGACGAATTGAACCTTGGGATGTTCTGGCATCCAGCCCTTATGATAATGTGGCCAAATTGGCGGACATGGAGTCGAGTGGTGTAGCAAAGAATCTCTTTTTAACTTTGACATCGATTCCATGTTCGACATGTCGTCCATTTTTTCTGACATTTCTTTCGCCATATCCATCTTCATCTCTGGATCCGAGTAAGCACTCGAGAGACAAAGAAGGAATATCACCTGAAAAAAATTATATTATTTCAAAAATGTATCCATGAGACATTAGTTTTTAACAAAATCAAAGTAAAACATTAATTTGAATGAAGGTACAATAAAACATATGGATTAGTAGCATAATAGTCTCATAATGAGGTATTAATCGCTTAAATAATAATAAAAAAAAAAAAAATATGGATTAGTCATAACCAAAAACTATCATTAAAATTAATGATTAATTAGGTCAGGAGTAAATATAAGATCCTGATATTTTTTCTAGTTATTTTAAGGAGATGCGAAAGTGTCGAGTAGAAAACTTATATGGAACATTATACGGGAATCTAAAAATTATGTTATAAACAGGAATTAAATCAACTAGAAAAAATTTTTTTCTAAAGATTTTTCGTCTTACAAGAAGTGGACAGAGTCCGTTTTTTAGAAAAGTTCCACTGACTTTGATTAAAAAATTATATACAGAAAAATATTAGTATCAAAATTCGAACTTTTCGATATTACCGACGTTAAAACATAAATAATTTTTTTATCAAAGTCAGTGGCACTTTTTTAAAAAACGGACTCTTTCAGCTTTCCGTAAAACATAAAATCTTTGGAAAAAAATTTTTCCTAACTTTTGTAATGTTTCCTACTGTAACACATGTTTATAACATAATTTTTGGGTTCTCGTTTAATATTCTGTACATATTTCTACCTCACCCTTTTACTTGGCCTTAATTCATTTATAAATAATTTTTTAAGTGATTATAATTTTCTCATGATTTAAAAAAAAATTTAACTATACTATTCAAAGATCTAAAAATAAAAAAAAGTATTGATTAATTGTTGGTTTAAGAGTAAAAAAAATAATTTACATTAGGGAATCTTCAATTATCTAGAATTCAGTAAATACATTAAATCTGAACAATATACTGTATAAACAAACTATTCAAGAATCTTTTAAGCTTTTAAACGTCTCAAATAAGGCAGAAAGTAAAAAGTTAGAAAGTTTCAAAGTTTTTTCATAAGCTGGGACACATTTGATCAAACTAGTACGGGGCAAATTTTAACTTAGGAAACAAATACCAATTTATACAGAAGAAATATTAAAAATTATTTTTTTGCTTTATTGACGAAAATTTAATATTTTAAAACTATGTCAAAAATTGTCAAACGCTCGAAATAACTTTCACATAACTGTAAAAATCACTTATATGTTAGAATTTTTAAATTTTTAATAGCGAATGGAAAAGCAAAAATGTTTCATATTAGCTATTTTTTTCTACAGCCATTTTAAGAAAAAATATCGTGTAATCGCGCCTCGTATGCGAGAAATATTTGTACAAAATCATCGAATTTCTAAAGTGTAAAAAATTGACAAACCAATTTTGTAGTTCAATTATATGTAATGAACTGTAATTATATATATTATTCTCTAGATAGGATTGTTAATATATATAACGATTGTCAAGCATAAATATAATTTCCCGAGGAAGACTACAGAATAAAAATATTTTTGACACTCCATGCGCAAAACTCGATTTTGCGCACGCACGAACTAAAAGGCCTATGATAAATCTCGGTTTGTGTACGTTATATCAAAAAATACCATTTGACACTTGAGCGAGGAAGTGATTTCGACCTCGCGTGGTCTTTTCACCCTAAGTTTGCTTGGGCGCAAACGTCCCCGCAAGGTTAAAATCACTTCTCACGCTGGTATCAAAATTATTATTTTGACATACCGTGTGCAAAGTACTAAATTTTGCGTACGCTCAAATAAAAAAGTGTATGCTGAATCTCACTAAAAAAATATTTTTTGTTCAGTTTAAGACTTAAACTTAAAATAAAAATTAACTTGCATTAAAAAATATTTGAAAATTACACTTAAAAACGTTATGAACAAAAAGCGTTCAACAGTGCCCCGCTCTCCCCTACTAATAAAGTACTTTATTTACATTTGGATTAGTTGAAGGTTTTTCAACAAAAACTAACATGTCTAAACTTATATATTGTAATCAACCGCAAACGACAAAATTCATGAAATATGTTAATATAATATTGCCGTTCTACTAATTTATGTTAACTAATCAGAATTAATAATAATCGATATTAATTTTCGAATGATTCCGATGAATGGATAGAAAATGCTAAAATTTCATTAGTCTTGAAAGTTTTCTAAATTACTTTCGCAAAACCTCTACCTCCGTCAAAACAAAGCAAACCTTGAAAGTGCCACTTACGAACGACTTAGCCATGGTTAAAATTTCTCTTTCGTCTATTCGACGAAGCCCGTTGATGCGAATAATCACTGCGGCCCAGAGGCTCAGCAATAAAATTTAAAATAAAGAAAATCAAAAAAAAACTATTACGACCAGCGCGGCTCGGCCGCGTCGTCGACACAGCCCGGGCGAAAACTAGGAGCGCGCCGAACGCGCCACCCGGTTTTATAAACTTTTGCCCAGGTCGTTACAGGCCTCGGGACTACAACTTTTTCCTTAAAACTCAGCGGCGAGGCGCGGAGTGGAGAAAAAAAAAAAAGCGCGCGCGCAGTTCGAGGCGAATGAGATTCCCTTAAGTGGTGCAAAAAGGTGCGTATAGAGTCGAGTAGTTGGCATTGCGTCTGAGCGAGCGCTGGCGTAATGCTTGGGTCGCGCCCAGATATTTCCTGAATAAATGCTTGGGGCTCGTGTAGCTTGAGGGTAAGGTGACGGGGATTAGAGAGAAAGAGAGAGAGGGAGGGATCAGATATTATGCCCCTTCTCATAGTTGAGTAGCATCGTAAACGGTATGAACGGGTTCTTTTATTGAATTGAGAGTGAGTTTGTTTAGAGAATTCTAGGTCGCTTGTTATGAGTTTTTTTATGTAATATTTGTAGTTTCTAATCATTAATGTTACTTATAATTTATTGATAAAATTGCTGGACTAAATCTATTAATCAGTTTTATATTCGTTGAGGCATTTTATTATGAAGTTAAAATATTTTTAATGCTAATAGACTCTTGTTTTACTTTTTTTTTTTAATGTTGTTTTAATTACTTTTTATTTTTATAATAGTTTGTATGTGGCATTGTTTTCTGTTTTAAAATGATATAAAATAATAACATTGATTCTTTCATATAAACAACAGTTGTTTTTAGCCCAAAAAATAAAAGAGTTTTTTTTTAAGAATCGACAGAAAATTTTTATAGCAAATAACGTCGCTGATAAACATTAATTACATGCTAGAAGCAGCAGCTGGCTCTGTGACTGTGACTAACACACTGACTCCGTAGGTACAGCCTAATGAGCTTGTAATCGCTTCAGGAATACCAATCGAAATTGAAGCGGACGAGTGCAGTTCTAGATTTGGTCTACGAATGCTGTCGTACAAGATCGAATCCTAGTAACGCTACGTAGATCATGAAGGGATAATTGTTGCTAGAAATGGATCAATTTTTTTACCGTTGCGTAATACATGAAGAATAAAATTTGTAACCTAACAGGCAATTATTTGTTGTAGATTTTGAAAGGATAAGCTTGATAAAATAAAACGACTGACAAATTATTTGCACAATATTTTTCTAAATATATTAAAATCTTAATAATTATATTATTTTTCAGAGTTCATATCGGTAAATTTTCAAAAATTTTATTTAGTAAATACTTGTAAGTTAATAGTTTGTCTTTTCTTACTGAACAAAAATGTACATACCTTCATTTTGTTCTTTAAATTGCGAGCATGAGATAGTAAAACTTTGTTTTATTTCAAATTTCATACACCACGTGTTAATTATTCTAACACTAGTAAGGAAGTCTGCATAGTGTAGTGAAAAATGATATTTTATAATTTGGAGCAATGATTAATTAATTAAAAAATGATATAACAAAATAAAAATGAAACTAAAATTATTACCAATACTTATTTCTCTTAAATATTCTCTTACGAAGTAGTTTTGAGAGCGTACAAACATGGATACAAAGTTTCGACCAACCGCGTAGAAATTGAGGCAGAAGCTCTATGAGATCGCAAAAGTAGAGAACTCGGGAAAGACAAGACATTTCGCAACTGCAAGCTTCCCTCGGAAAAGGCGTGAAACACGTCAGGCAGATAGATAAAAAAGCAATCGCAATGATCGACACCAACCATCCACTAGCAAACTCAGACAGCAAACGCTAAAGAAACTTTTTCTTGGGGAGGAAGTGAAGGAGCTCAGGTTATTAGAATATTTTTTATTTAAGAGCTTTAAATGTTAAAATTTATACAATATTCAATGTTAATTATTCAAATTATAAACTTCATATTGCCTATGGTGGGAGAAAGGGTATTCTTCAAATGGCTTTTCCAGAAAAATTAAAACACACTGCACTATATTCAAAGGAAATAATACATTTACTATATTTTATACCGCACAAGCCGAAGAATCATGTTAAAATCATGATTTTGAGATTAGAGTGGTATGAATATTTTATACGTTTAATAGTACGTTCAAAAGTAACGTATTTAAGCTGCGTATAAATAGAAATATAATAGAAATATGGTAGAAAATAGCAAGACGTAATTTTGAATAATAAGAAAATTTTCGTAGATACACATCCGAAAGTAACAATTTATAAAGTATTTTCTATATCAGATTTAAAATTAAAAAAAAAATAAAATGTCAGTTTTTTTTAAACTGAATTTTTTTCGAACCCCGTTTATAATCCTGGAAATAGGCAATTTTCTTTACTACTTCAAACATAAATGGTTATCCATTTCATATATATTAAAAGATTGAGAATTCAACTATGAATGATTCTAATTTACTTTAAACTATCTTTAAACTATCTGTACTTTTTAAACTATCATAAAGAGTAATCAACGAAATTAATGAAAAACAATGAAAAATATGATTCAAAAAAGTTTTTTTACTCAGATTTTATTCATAGATATGTAACTTATCGACTTCCTTAATTCTTGACAAATGAGTTCACAAAAATTGACCCGAATTAATTTTAAATAAACGTACGTTACAATTTAATTATAAACGATTTTTTTTAATTTTCTAAAGATCAATAAAACCTTTTCAGCCTATTAAATGTACTTACTAGTATAATTATAATTTGGGAAGGGTTAGAATAATTAATAGATCATATATTAGATCGGAATTAAAACAGTTTTTTTGTGAGTCATTCTTTTTTATGACGACGATTCGATGATTATTTTACCATCAGGTCTATTGCTTATTACTTAGTTGACTAAGCGATACAAAATAGTTGTACAATAGACATAATAGACCGGATGAAGACGGTAAAATAACCATCGAAACGTCATCAATTAATAAAAAATAACTCGTAAAAACAACTGTTTTAATCTAATTAAATTTAATGAGTGCTTTTAAATTACAATAAAAAAAAATCACATAAATATATTAATACTACAATTAAATTAAATACTTTCAAGCAATGATAAATTAATCTGGAATGTTAATTAAGAACAAAAAGTGTTCAGATATTGAAAAAAAAAGAGAACTGTACTGCTTTATTTTTATTTTTTCAGTTTCTTAAAAACTTAAACAAGTTTATAAAAAGTAAATTATATAAAAATGAGATTTTTTCATACTTTATTCTACGTGATTTTTCATAAACTGATAAAGTTGCAACCTAGTCAAGCAATGATAAGTCAATCGGAAATCTTAATTCCTAGCACAAAAATATGTGACATTGCAGTAAGTTATTTTAAATTTATTATTGTATTTACAATTATTCTATGTTCACATTATTAAATATTACTTTAATAATTCATATAAATGGGTAAATATGTTAACAGATAGATATCATTCAAACTTGCTTTAAAGAAAATACTGAACGTATTATTCTCTCAGGTGATTGGACTTTTGATGACTCGCTTTTATTTAATAAAATATTTTCTATACCTTTGTCCGTAAGCCTAATCGGATCACATGAGGATTATATATATAATCTTCAAAAAGAAGTGAAGGACGTATTTCAACTTTCAGCAGCTATTGTAAGACGAAAAAGGTATACTGCTACTAGCTATCTAATTGTTATTAGCTCTCAGCCATCGCTATCGCTATTATTAAGGATGCTTCAAGCTTCTATTTCATGGAACAATGAAGCTTTTTTTTTAGTCGTAAATAAAAATTTTTCTGAAGGATGTCAAACAGCACGAGTAATTTTGAATTCTATGTGGCTACATAATTTGTTATCAGTTGTGCTATTATGCTACAGCATAAATGATAATTTTCAACTTTATACTTTTAACCCTTTCACTCGTTCAGCTCCAAAATTTTGGAGACCTATCAAAAATAATCATACAACTGACGATAATTGGACTCTTTTCAAACACGTACTAAAAATACCTTATTTTTATCGTAAGTATAAATAAATTTCTCAATTCTTATTTAATTAATTTAAAAATTGAATCGATGAAATTGTAATCAAACAAAAATTTTTTATATTTTTAATCTTATTCTTGTATAATATATTGAAATAATATTGGAATATTCTGTTTCATCAGAATTATAAATAATATATTTTATTTTAATAAATATAAAAGACATCTTTATATATTAATAAATAATATTTTAATTTATAACTGTGTTTTTCATATTAATTAGATTCATCAACGTGTGAATATTTAAATTTTGATAAAACAAGAAATTTAAATCATTATTCCATCAAAATTGGGGACATTATTACTAAAGAAATGAAAATATTGTTTGATTTAACAAAACCTAGACGTGATCAAAATATTGGAAGAGACGGCGCTATAGCACGTATGCTCTGGGATCATTTGAATGCCACAATAAACATTACCAAATACAATAAAATGTGCTTTGTTGATGAGAAAAAACAATTTTGTGGAATTACGAAGGATGTGATGATGAACAAAATAGATTATGTAATGTTTCCCATATATCAACGCGATATTTGGAAACAACAATCCTATCCTTTTTTATCTTCAGGTATTTGTATTGTTGCGCCAACGGTTAAAATTTCAGCAAGCACAAGATTTTTGCTAGTTTTTCCTCTAAAATTTTGGGGGATCTTGACGGTAACTGGTTTTATATCGAGTATCTTTCTGAAATACCTTGTAGAACAAAACGTAATTTCTTCCTTGTTGGAATATCTTCGGATGATTGTTAATACATCAAGCTTACGACAGCCGATCAATTCTTCAAGCCGAATATGCTTTACGGTATTGATTTTTATAACTATGGTTATAAATTTTTACTTCCAAAGTCAATTGAGTTCGATGTACATTGTGCCCAATGCAGACCCAGCTATAGAGACTATTAGTGACTTAGAAAAATCAAATTTAACTGTGTATGGGTCAAAAACTTTAAAAGATTTTTTTCAGTATTCTGTAATTTTTGATCGTTTTCATGAAGGCAGTCTTTTCGATTGTCTTGAAAGTTTAAAAAATCATGAACAAAAGTCTTGTATTTTTTCGTGTTCAGGGAAACATGTAGTAAATGAGAATGAATCAATTCACGTAGGCAAATATATGATGAAAGAATTATTTTTAGTTTTTTTGACTAGGAAAGACTGGCCACTGTTAGCTAGATTTAATATTTTACTTCAAAGAATGAACGAATCAGGATTTATTCAATTATTTATTACAGTGCAAAAACGATATTTGGAAAAACATGAAATTGAAAATAAAAGAGATTTTCAATTGACAGTGAAACAATTAATTCTTTCATTTGATATTTTTTGTAGTGGTTTGATTTTAGCAATATGTGCTTTTCTTACAGAAATTATAATTTACAATATCAAGTGCGAACTTAAAAATATTATTTAAGAAGAGATTATAAAAAACAATAAATTGTCTTTAATTTATTTTTGTTTGTAGAAATATTGATTAAATTTTAATCATTTTCATTGTTATGAGACTCGGCGAATAAATTTTAAATGAAGAATTAATTTTGAGAGCAATTCTGTTAAAATTTTCTTTATTAAAAATGACGTTTCAGTCACACTACAGGATAACTTTTTTTAAGTAAAATATCTTAAAATATTAAATTTTCTAAAGTTAAATGTTATAAATAAAAGTAATAAATATATTTTAAGTAGTAAATAAAAACTTCAGTAATTAAACTTTCCATTTGAGATAATATTGTGTATAGATCGATGCACATTTTAGCTTTATACATTGTCAAAGATCTAATATTATTTCTAACAAAAAGTGTAATCACTAAAGCAAATATTCACCGACATACAGAGAGGATTATTTGTTGAGTATCACATTCTGTAGTTCTAAGGATTTTGATAACGAATATCCGAGAAAAATTAATAATAACGATATAAATATAAGAATAACAAGATATCTAATATAATGATTTGAAATCAGGTAAGAAAAAGCCCATAAATAAAGATAAAGAAATATCTAAAAAACATTCTGAATCAATTAATGTATTGGAAGAATCCAAGAGTAGATCTACTTATGAAGAAATTGCGTTCTCTTTAAATGTCAAAGTTAAATTGAGAAATCAAATTTTAAGTAGAAAAATCTATTCAGCGAAAAGATCAATTTCATGCTACACAAAATCAGAAAAATTGTATCTATTTTATGTCAGTTCAAAAAATTGATGCTACTGACACTAAAATAATACATTTCGATACGAGTGTGAAAGTTACTTATATAGAAGTTGTAAGACACTTTTTTTTTAAAGTCTTCTCACAAGGTAAATAATTAACTTACAGACAATTAGTAGCGACCAAGTTTTATACCACACGTGCCAAATATCACATACAATGGTATTAAATCAAATTTTGAATATCTTATACAATTTTGTTTGAGGTTATGGAAAATTATTAACAGGTAACTTAACTGGTACAGTTTGCTTCTACATAAAAAAAGTAAAAATCTATACATATTTTCTATAAACTATGATAAGAGTATTTTTTAGTTATTTATAATGTATTAAAACAGGAAATTGGTGCATAAAAAATGTTTTCACTTACAATACAATTTTTTATTAACTCTTCTATATATTTAAATTAATTTTAACTTTTATATAAGAAATATCATTTACAACGGATTTGTGATATAATCTGATGACTGTTAAACTATTGATCGAGTAAGACTTTAATAATGTGAACCATGAGTGATCAAGATTGATGTTAGCATATTATGTGACATCGAGAAGCAAATAGTTTGTTTAACAAGTTTTGTCACAGTGACTTTAGGTAAATCAGTTCAGTTAAGAATAATCTGTTTATCAAATAATAAGCTTACGAGCTTAAGTACATAGATGTAGACAAGGTAAGACATCACACATAAGCGGCATGGATAAGAGGAGAAGTTAGCATGTAAGTAGGGGCCAGGTTAAGAAAAAAAATTGTTTCATGTTTTCAACACAGAAAAATTTATCTTTATGAAATTTAATATTGCATGAAGCTACTAATTTTTAATTATTTATTTTTTATTTTTTCAAGTTTTAATAGTATCTGGTTCTTTTAAGATCTTACAAGAGTAGAAAAAACTCAAATACAAATCTAATAGTAAAATATAAATATTGCTAAATACGTGAAGAAAGCAAACCTTATGTAATTAAATAAATAGTAAAATAGGACTCTTGGCAACATATTTTCTAAAATTAATGTTGAGATTTTTATGTCTTTATTCTCAATTGTAATAAAGGTCATAAGTAGTCTTTATTTGATTTGAAGGATTTCAATATATTTGTGTTTCTTGTAATACATTATTAATACACGTATATGCAATACGTTTTTATCTTTTTATTTTAAAATTCAATCTATAATAATTACATGAATGTATTTAAATAAATAATAATATATCTAAATCTTGAAGCGTTTCCTCAAGGAGTCCAATGCAAGCTATAAATATCCATTGTTCATCCCTAAGTAGTATAAGTCTTGCTGTACAACATTAATTTCATTAAATAGTCATAAATTTTCATTTTATTCTAACTAAAAATATAGAAATATTTGGCGCATTCATTTTGCACATTTTCTAAGAATTTTGATTATAAATTTCAACGATCCCATCCTTTGCTCTGATGATGGAATACGTGTTTGTAGATGGGCACGTGCACGGGATACGGTTTTGGGATAGGTACCGGGAAGTGCTTCTCAACAGTTACTGGATACGGCTTCTCGACTACGTATGGAACCTGAAATAAACATGAAAGTATAGTTTCACATTTTTTCGAATATTGAGAAAAATATTCAAAGAATTCACGATATACATAAATAGTTATGCATTTATGTCATGATATCGATGAACATTTAAAAAAATGGTTTTTATGTAAAAAAGACAAAGTACTAGTTTTGAAAATAATTAAATCAGTTTTTAAAAACATGTGAATAATTTTTTGATAAATGTATATTTATATATTTAAATTTAAATCATAAGCAATGTAATAAAAGCCAATTTTTAACAATTTAATTATTTTCAATTGATAAATAATAAAACTTCAATATATCGTAACTGATTATTATCTAAATATTAAAGCATTAGATAATTAATAACTTTTTTATAAATATTAAGAAAAAATTAAATTTTTAAAATTGTAATACATAACAAGGTATAAAAATTAATATATCCTCCATTTTTTTAAATAGAAAAGCCTTTTCTCTTGTCTCGCTCAATAACCATTATTTTATTGCCTTGCTATTACCTTTTTCTCGACGACGTAGGGTTCTGGTTTTTCTACGGGTATTTCGACGTGTTTTACCACTTCAACGGGCACTGGATGCGGCACCGGTACCTGGACCTGGTAAGGTTGTGGAATTGGCACCTTGATCTGCTGGGCCACTGAAACCGGGACTGGATGAGGTATGGGGATCGCGTACTTCTTGTAAATTGGAATTTCCACGGGTTTCTGAGTCTCGTGATATGTGGTTCCATGACCATCGTAGCTTGCTGTTGCTGTAGCTACAACTGCAGCTATAATCTAGATAAGAAAATTCGATAATGTTACAAAGATAGTAATATGATGTTTTATTTGCGTCAAAATAAGTTCATAACAACGTTTCCTATTTTGTTACAGCTAGATAAAAATGAAAAATGTGGTTTACGTACATTTATCGTTTAAGGTGATAACTCATGTTATCAAAACATATCAGGATTTTAAAAATTAAACTTTTCTAATATATAAATTTTGCCTTATAAACCAATTATTGAGGTATCATCTGATCCACTTTAAGATTGTATATAACCGACCATACCATTTCGATATTTTATAATAAATGAATGATTTCATTAACAATTACTTTGTTTAAACATAATATACTGTAGTGATGTATTAAAAAAAACTATGTCACATAATAAATCATAAAGCTTGATGATTGAATAATTTAACATAAAATTATTTTATATGCAATCGAATTTTTAAATGTTAAAGTTTATATAAAATTAATTTTATTTTTAGATCATTTAAGTGGAAAGTATTTCATGATTAGTATTTTAATGATGATGTATCATAATCAAAAATAAATTTAATTTAATGATACTAATGATATTGTCAATCTATTCCTTTCGGTCATATAATACGCTTGAGTTTTAATTGACTAATGTAAGAAATAAACATCTTTTAATACTTAATTATAAGTATTACTTAATCTATAAATCAATATTTATAAATTAACAATTATATTTTTAAATACATTTACTACAGAAAAATATATTTTTACTTATGCTGTATTTATTATTGAACAATTTCTCACAATAACTTTATAAAAACCACATTGCTCCCCAACAACAACTACCCAAACCCCACTCTTCTTAACCAACCTCGACAACCCCTAACCATAAAACTATTCCATAAATACCTCGATCCACCAAACTTACGATTATCCTCATCGTAGCGTTATCAGCGATAGCTCAACGATCGCCTCGATCTCCTTCGCAGTTCGCATCAAAATACACCGCTCGGCTCGCTGCAGTTCCACCAGCTATTGACGCTCTCAAAGTCACGGTCAAGTCCTTTATATATAGCGATGCTAAACTTTCTCCCTACCGCTCGCGCGTACAAAAGAATAGTGGCCGCGCAGCGCGACGCTCTCCTCGCTCCGCTCGTTTGGTCGCGCTGCATTTTCTAAACTCAATAGCCGAGGCGAGCAAGCCCGAGATCACGAAAACAATATTCGCGCGGCCGAGCCTTGTATTAAGCCTGAATTCGCGCTTTTTTTTGTTGACGATGATTCAAGTTTCACTTTGCCGCCCCTCTGGTAGAGGTGTATTCGCGGCTGTAAAAGTTTGTAATTACGATTATGATTCGTCGGCGTGAACGGTTAGGGTGGTAATTGCGGAAAGGATTTTGATCTTGCAGTGAGAGGTTATTTCAGGCCGTTATGTAAAGGGGTTAGAGACCTTGGTTGTTTGTCTTCCTGTATTAAATTTTCACGAAAATATACGAATGTTTTGGGTTATTTGGAATATAAACAAAACGGTAGTACAGTGACCTTTCTCTCTCAGTCTATCTTTATAGATCACCTCTTAACAGATTACGTTACCCCTACTCTCTTACTATCTATTAATGTTTTAATTTCAATTAGTCCTTCTCAATAATTCGCCAATTGAATCCTTATTAAATATCGAAAACATTCAAATATATCAGGTTATTTGAAATAAACAAAACGTGCGGCACAGTGCTTCCTCTATCGCTATACTAATAGAGCATCTCTCAACGGTTGACCTTATCTTCTTTTTTTAAGAGCACTACCCATACTGTCTTGCTTTCTACTAATGTTTGAAATTTCGATTGGTTCTTCTCAATAATTCACTATATAATTCACTATGGCAAATGTTAGGAGATATGGAATATATTATGAAAAATATACCTCTACAGTCCCGCAGTAAAACAGTAAAGTATTGTTAAAAATAGTAACTATGAAAAATTTATGTTATCGTTATTTTTTGTCATATTATTTAAATTAATTTAAAATTACTTTCTTTTACTATATTTTGTCAACAAATAATTTTAGACAATTTGTCATTACTATACATAGCCGATTGAAAATAAATGTATTTCTGACATTGCCGTACCATACTCGACTTGATCTACTTTCGCTCTCTCTTTTATTTGTGAAAAATATTACATCATTTTTTGTTTATTTCAAACGGTTTATTTATCTTTTCTAATTTTTATTCAATCAAGTATTGATTTTAAACGTTATGAAATTTCCATTTTCACTTGTTAACTATGCCGCCAACTTTAAAATCATAATAAGGTAAGTAACAAATTGTTCTAATCTTCATGATGACGCTGTAAGTATAAACGACTTCAAAAAGAAAATCATGGTAACTAGAATGTTTTTCAGAGCGTATAAAAATCGCTTCAGCTTAAAAACATTTAAAGAAATAATCGTGCTACAAAACAAAACCTTACAAAAAATAAAAGATCCGAAAACCAAATCAAGCAAGCAGACATTCCCATCTCTCGCGCAAGCCAAACTCACTCCTTATCCACTCACCACCAATCAATTCCACGAAGCCAGCTCTACACCACTCGCATGCCCAAACATCACCGCGCAAAACACAAAACTGGATCAGCGCCTCGGCCTAACAATCAGCGCTAGACTCCGCAACCCTTACGAAACCTCCTCACCTCTTAAAAGGCTGCCAGCCCAAGCCTCTTCCTCCGCGCTTTTGGTATTATGCCATCCTTGCGTCATACCCCGCGCGCAGCGGTCAAGATTCGCGGACCTTGCGATCCGCGAGTACACATAGCCATAGCTGGTCTCTCTACCTCCTCCTAGCTGCATCTGGAGAAATAGTGAAAGTGCCCCCGCCGCTGGAGGCGAGTCACTCGCTTGCTTACGCTCGCCGGCGGTAAAAGTGGTCGCAGCGCAAGAACGCGATTATGGCTGATTATGGCGAATCGAGATCGAGTGTGCGGACGCACACGTATACAGGCGCGACGCTTGCTTTAGACGGGAAAACTTATGGGAGGCGCGCTGCTGAACAATTGGCGAGGCTGCGTTTACGGGACAAAAATTAAGTTACTCCCGAGCGTCCGGCTACTGTCGATGGATCGTAATTTTGCTTTCTCGAGGAGAAAGCGGCCGTCGGGGAAGGTGAAAAAGCTTTTCTAGTTTTTGATTTACGCTTCGTGATGCTGCGGACTTACGTGATTGCCGAGTGTTTATGGCTCGGGAGTGAATGCTGCATATTTGTAGGTTTGGGAGCGAGTGGGTTTTATGTCGGTATGGCTTTGTGTATTGTGTCGTAAATGTTGATACTCGATAAGCGTATCGAGTAAAAGGTAGTAGAGGTTTCTGAGGTGCGTCAATTGAAATAAAAGTCGGATGATTATAAATTGAGTTGTCGTAGAATACGTCGAGGATCGTTTATCAAAAAAATTTGTAATTCCAATTCAATGTACAATAAAAGAGTATGTTCGTATTTACTGTATTTATTATCTTGGAGGGTAGCTTGAAATGGCAGCACTGGTCACAAGTAATAGAAAAGAAAAATTATAGACCATAAATTCAACAATTAAAAATAAAAGATATATTTCATATCTATACTGCTCCAATCACTTTTTTCTGCTTCGAACTCATTTTCACAATCATTATCTTCGCGTTCTCGTAATGAATTTGCTCGAGCGCTTAGCTGCATCTTAACGAGACTACAATTTAAAGAGCCGGCTTAATTGTTAAAATAAAAAACATAAATAAATGAGGCTTCACATTTCTCTTAATGATGATGAAGGTCTTTTCATAATCCAAAGACCGCGGGCATTGGTGAGTTGCACGAGCAGAAGGCACGACATGATATAAACACACTATTAAGACTATAGAATCTGAGTTCGCTCTTTAATGGCAAGAGCCGTCAAGGCTCTGTTTTTACTACCCTCTGGAAATACCGAACCGTGAGCGGCGGATCTGCGGCGATCCGAGAATCTTTTGGCCGTAATAGGGATGGATGTATTTAAAGCATTCGAGTCGGAATGCTTTCGTAATGTTCTGAAAGCTGTTGAGTGCAGAAGGTCAGGCTGAGAAATAGAACTCTTTTTACGCTTTACATTTCTAGCTTTAGCCAAGAGTGAACCAGATAATTATGATGAAGTTTGCATCACGGGTTTTAAAGATCGTGTACATCAGTGAGAGTTACTTGTTTTTTTGGATTATAGATGTGACTGAGATTTTTAACGAAACTTATTATTGCAAAAGTAAAAATATGAAAAAATGTATGTTATAAATATCAGTTTTAAGAATTCGATATCTAAATACCATTGTGTCTAGGAAAACTTTGCTCATTTTCTATTAGTAAATTTAGCTTTCAGGCTAAAATGTATTTTACATCTTTTTTACATATAGTAAAATAATTTTAATTTATTAATCTATGTTCGAAATAATTTGAAATTTTTTTAAACTTAATCATACTATCTAAAACTGAAGAGTGAAAAACCACTTATTCGAAGCACTTCGAATAAGTGATTTTTCACACTTTCAGATTTGAATAATACAAAAAAATATACTATAATAGCCAAACAACCTGTAAATGTAATTGGATATTTTATATGATGTAATAATGGATATTTTACCTATTAGTCTGCCAAAGAAACGTCTATTAAAGTAGATCTTACGCAAAAGTAGATCTAAAGTTTACGAATTTATTTTATGATTAAATCTTATACTAAAATACTGAAAAAAATATAAAAGAGAACACTTTAAGTGACAAAAAAAATTGCCAACAAAAATTTTATATTACGAAAGTAGATATCGTCAACAATAGAAAAAAATTTGGAAAAATATTCAAACAATTTTTACTATTATTTTGTACCTTAAAAAATTTCTTTTAGATACTATATATAAATTAGAAAATAATAACGAACTAAAAGAGTATGTCAAAATATTCATAACTACAAGTTTGCACTCATTAAAATATACACTGTGACACCTAATTGATTAATTTTATCAATATATCGCAAATTTATTGGCAATTTCTTTTTTATTTTTCTTGGGCATACTTATGGAACGGAATTCTATAATATGCATATTTATGTATTTATTATAAATCACGATGTATATTTGTACACATATCTATTTTATCATCACATTGTGTAGGTTTTGATAATTTTTAAATTTTTATATGGATGAGTTCTAATAAAAATGTCTAAGGAACAAAATGAGATTTTAAAAATTAAAACAAATAATAAATAAAAAAGTTTCAGAAACTTTGTCAAACACTTTTCTAATATTGACGATATCTATACTCGGCACAATTTTTTTTATCTCTCGGACGTCCTTTTTTCTTACTGTGTCATATTCAATATAATGATACAATATCATTATATGAATTATTATATTATAGGTTCTTTGGTACAAGAACGATCGCTGGAATTTTTGAGGTGACTACCACCATTGTTTTGTTTGGGTGGTGGATCGCCATTGTGCGAAAATCAACTTTTTCGCACTTATATTGAAAACTGCTTTAAAAGCAATTATTTTACTAAAGAAGAATAAGACATTTATATTTTTATGCTCAATAAATAGATTTATTTAATAATAGTATATGTATACTCATATAAAACATTACATAAAAATGAATATAAAAAAGCAAACAACAAAGATTATAGACTACTGACTTTGTAAAAATAACAAAGATATATTATTACACCACATGATCAACATTGTAAAACTGTAGTATATACAAATGTCTTACTAAATAATCAAAAAAATAACTTGAATGAATCATTATAAAAGTAACAATATTTTTACAAAGATTAATACTGATGATCAAGCATTAACTTGCTATTCCTAAGATCAATTTGTATTAATCTGTACAATTCTGTGCGTAGGTAGTAAAACATAAGAATATATTCCAATTGAATAAATCAATTTAAACTTTTTTGAATGTTATAGAGAATGTTGATAATCAAAATAACAATAATTGTGTTAGTTTCAAATGAATTTAAAGTTTTGTTAGAAAAGTGTAATAATCAATTTATGTCTAAAATGAATGAAGTAAATTTGATTTGCAATAAGAAGTAGCTATGAGGCATATTAATAAATGTTTTACGTAGATAAACCTCAAAGATACTTAAAGAAGAAATGATAAGTTGATCACATTTATTTGTTAACAATGTAGAAAGACATTTAGTAAAGAATCTTTTTATGTATATCTGTGATGTTTTCGATATAACTGTAGAGATGAATAATAAAAATGCGAAAACTAATCAATGTTCACACAACAATCAATACTTTACCATGTTTAGAACAAAATTGAAGATTCAGTACTAAATGTCTAACCTAATGATTAAGATTACTAACAAGCATTATATTGAAAAAACAATAGCAATCTCATATGGCTGTATTCATTTGATTTTCCAGTTCTCAAAGACGCATCTCTTCCCAAACGATCTACCAACCGATTTTCTAAATCCCCGAGAATAAACATCAACAAGACATAAGCAAAAACATTCACTATTAAACCTTTTACTCTCGGAAATCCAGACACTACATCTCTAATCCCCACCGTATATTTCCAACTTTCATTATAAGGTAAACGTAGCTTACAGCTCCTCGATACATCAATGACCGAGCAACGCGCTAATGATCGGTTCAGGCACTCCTCCGCGGAACAAACCGCGACGTGAGTCCAACCCCCTCGAGGCAGCCCGTCTGGATGATTAGTGCCAGCCCTTGCCTTTCGAGCTGTGCACATAGACGTGCTTGTAGACGGGCACGTGGACTGGATACGGCTTGGCCACTGGTACCGGAAACTTTTTCTCCACATAAACCGGATAAGGCTTTTCCACGACGAAAGGCACCTGTGGGACAGCAAAAGGGACAGAAAAAAGAGAATTCGTTATAGCAAACTTACACAATATGCCGATTCGCTTCCTGCAGCCGGCGCGCGCGCGCTTCCCTCTTCCTCCCCCCACCGGAGCGAGATTGGCCTAGTTAGTGCTGTCCGCTAGTGATTCAAAGCCTGCGCGCCGCTTTCAGAACTGCCTCCGGCGCGTAACGGGTTGCCCCCGGTTTAGGCAAACTTTTGCCGTGGACAGATTTTTTTTTTCTTCTCCGTCCGTTAATTTTTTTTTTCTCTGTTCGTTCCTCGTTCGCCCGGCGTGTACCGGCTTGTTTATACGCTCGCGGGAAAACTGGATGGTTTACGTAAAATTTTTTTGGGTTGGCTCGGAAAGTTGTTCCAAGGGATTTATCGATTTGGGAGGAGGGAGAGATGGAGTCTGGGAAAAAATATGCGCTCTGTTGGTTTCACGGTTGACTTTGTCAAGCGCGCGGGTGGCCGTGTTTGTCGTGGCTCTGTTAGATTGGTCTGATTTTGGCCTGGCGAGATGAAAAATAAGCGGAGCGCGCCCGGCTTTAGATTTGTATTTGCCATCGAGCTTTGCGGAATTTCGATCGAGTCGATCAACATTTGGCGAGAAACTTGGTTGTTTTTGAAATTGTTATACTTGTAGTTTATGTGCGAGTTTCTGATTGGTTTTAAGTTAAGTATGGAATATTCGATTGGTTTAGATTGAACTAAGCTTAAAGTTAAAATTGAATTGACGAGGGCCATCGCGTTTAAAATATCGAATGATTATCATAAAGACAAATTTTTTTATTGTACGGTATTGAAAATAGATATAATTACTTCGACTTATATTTGTATTTTAACTTTTAATAGATACTACAGTTATTATTTTAAGAAATTTTCAAATTTTAAAACTAAGAAGAAAAAATAAACTTGGATAAAATACTAATAATTTAAAACTTTTTAAGACAAATTTTTTTCGTTAATGCCCAAACATTTTTTCTTTGTATATTTTTTTCTAGATAATAAAACTTTATAATTATACATTTTTTATTAAAAAATCAGATCATAAAGCAGTAAAAATAGTACAGTAGATTTTAATCAAATAACAATTTTATAAAACTAAAAATTTAAGTAACTTTTGTAATATACAAATTAAAGTCCGTAAATTTAATCAATATTTGAGATTCAAATTCCATTACAAAAATATCAGCATAAATTTGCAACAGATAGTCTAATTTACTTTACCTGTTTTTCTACGATGTACGGCTCTCGCTTTTCAATTGGGATTTCAACATGCTTGACGACTTCGACTGGATGTGGGTGAGGGATTTTCACTGGCACTTGGTACGGTTGTGGAATTGGAATTTTTATTTCTTGTGGCACTTTGATCGGCACAGGGTAAGGGATTGGAATTGCTGCGTAAGAAAACATCAATTTAGCTTCATAGCTATATCTATTGGATTGTTATTTCAAATTCCAAAAACTTACCATATTTTTTGTAAATCGGTACTTCAACGTGATGCGTCTTCTCCTCGTAGCTGTGCTCCTCGTGCCCATAATCGCTTGCATGTACCAAAGAGAGACAAGCTCCTATACTCAATATGAAAACCTTCGAAAAAAGTGTCAGAATTATAGATTATCAGAATTTTATAGATGATGAAATGAATAAGATATTTTAATTGATTTCATTAGAAATTTAAAAATTAAAAAAAAGTCTTTTTAAAATAATAAGATTTTTTAAGTCTTGAACTTATTAATAATAAATTTTTTCTTCATAAATTTAGTCATAAAAGAATGTAAATATAAAGTAATTAAAAAAAATTAATTCAAAATAAATCAAGATTAATTTTTAATAATAGAGTTTCGATTAAATACAGATAAATATAACTTAATAATTAAAACATGATTTTTTATAGCATTTTAAATGATATTATTAACACGACAATGTAAAGATGAGCAAAACTTTATTGTATCATGCTATTTCCGCTTACAGTTCTACACATGATGAAAAAAATCTTGGCGGATATTTCACAAGAGAGACGCGTGTTTGAATGCCTCGAATGTTCGGGTTACGAGCTTATATACTATCGACGTTTCCTCCACCTTTCTCCGGGATCTGCTCCTGTAATCTTGCCCCCTTCCCCGAATATTCGGTCGATTGTCCGTCGTAGACGATGGAAGAATTACGGAAATGCAGCCAATTACTGTAGTTCTGGCGTTCCGTACAAAAAACTTGAAATCCACAAGAAAATTTATGGGATTCATTGTTATAGGCGAATGAAAGTAGTTTATGAACAGATTTTTCACTATTTTCAGCATTTTCATGCCAATCTTAATATTGTGGAAAATGTTTAAAAAGTGTGTTAATAATGTTTATTAAAAAAGAAAACTACTTCAAAGTTTTCTCTTAAAAAAAAAACGTAATTCTTCCATAGAATTTTTTAATAAAAATGCTTTATTAAAAACTACTTCATTCATGCTTATAAAAGTTTTATTCAAGTGCATGAAATAAATTGTATAATAATTAGAACATGGATTGAAATTTAAAATGTTAAAGAAAATTTATTTTTCTACAAAGGATACAAAATAATTTAGTATTTTAAAAATATCTCTACTTTACTGAATCAGAAGGAGAAATAAAAATTTTAATTTTTCTTATCGTATATGGCTTATTATTAAATACTACAGTTTATTAAATAACTGATTGACTAAAAATATACGTGCTTTTATTTTGTATTTGTTTTTATAATTTTATAAATTTCATCTTAGCTATCATACTCTCGTAATATCTAGTTATGCTTTACAAAATTATTATTCATTTTATTTTTCTATCCTCCTTCTTTCTGACTCCTATTCTTGTCTATTCATGATTATTCAAAAACTGTTTTTAAACGTCTACCGGAAATAATCTCCCAATGTTTACATGATTAGAAAGGCGTTTCCATAATTATTTTTCCCATCGTAGCATTTTTTAAGCCGAATTTTCGTCGGACGGAAGTAGAATTAAAGCAAATTGGTATAATTTTTGGGCGTGAGGTCTTGACAAAAAAACTCGGTGAGAATGACGTACGCCGAGAAAATACTTTTGACTTATGTGCTCGTAACTTTTACATTTACCGGAAGCGAACTGCCTTTCTTTCTTCGGCATGATGTTGTTTAGGTTGATTGCCCTAGATGTGCTCTTCGTTTACCAAGTATAAATGTAATAATAATAAAAAATTTATGTATATAATTTTCTTGAATTAAAAATTGAATTATTCTAATAATTTTATTCATAATTTTGATACAGAAAGTCTAACTTAATGTCGCAGTACACAAAATTAACTAATTTTTATTTGTCGGAAAAATAATTGGTATTTGAAATTATTATTTTAATATGAATCTAAAATTCATTTTAACCTAATAATTCGTAATTGAATAGCAAAATTCATTTTTGCTAAATTTGCACATTTATTAATATAGCTTTTTGCCACTTTCTTTCGGATTCACATTTACCAATTTAGCTTTTTGGCACTCACTTCCAAAACTCGAAATTTTTCAGTTTAAAAAAAAAAGCTGAACGCTACTAACAAGAACCAATCATTCCGAGCAAAAATCTGTTTTTTTGCCAGCCTGTAGCTCTGCAAACGAGTTCGGCGAAAACGAATAAAGCGGAAAAAGCAAAGCAAATCAAACTTCTTAATTACCCCCTGTCCGAGTTTTATTTCCACATCGCCTGATTTCCTCCAATCCAAGATTATCCTTCGCCACAATGAAATTTTTCTGGGCCATTGGCGCGCGCATTCGCAACTAACCATCACCCCATTTTCTACAAAAACCAATTGTCACGTGCGCACTATACTTCCTACACCGCCAACACAGTCACGCATTTGTCTTTGTCTCGAGCGCGGAAAATAGCCCGTTAATACCTAAGCCACGCACTCACACAGACACAATCGCTTCCCATCCTTTTTTTCCATCCTCTCCTCGCCTTATCCCTCCATCCTTTCTCCTCGCCCAGCAGAAATCGACTTTCAGTTTCTGCGATTTTTTACCTCTCCGCTTCCAACCACTCACCGCCTGCTCCCTAATTGATACATCTACACCGCGAGTGCAATATCCCAGCCACGGGGAAAACGGCTTATCCACATCTCGCGGCTTTTGGCGCTAGAGAGCGCGTAAAAATTTCTGCATCCACGGCGTATATAGAGAGCGTCGGCTTCCGCGTTCGCCCGTTTTCTCATTATGCGCCGAGCGGCGTTTATGACGTTTTTATTGAGAGATCAGCGAGGGCTCCTGATGAATTGCAGATTTTCAGATCGGGGATAAGCTGCGTGCCGGGCGAGCGCTCCGTTAAGTATTATGCTGCTGCTGAGTTGGGCCGATCGTGGGGAGGCTCGATTCATTGTATTTTTGTAAAAATTTCAATTAGCCGCGGAGAACGCGTGGAGAGATTCTAGATGGGGCTAATGCAGCGTCATGTCGATTTCCGCGTTTGGAATTGGGTATTGTTGAAGAGTGAAATGATCAATGAAGTTTGCTGGCTGGAGATTTTTGAGTTGCGGTCGCGAGCTGGTGCTATCGGTTTGAGCGTAAAAAAAATCGTTAGGAAAAATAAAAAAACTGGTTGTGAGTCGAACCGAGTTTCATGAAAATTTATTAATTTGATTGATTTTCTTTTTTATTTTATCGATATACTAATAATTATTACAAAGTTGCTAATCGATTAAGCTTGTATTAAAAAAATATTACCAACCCGTTTTAAATTTCTAAAATAAGCAGTCAATGAAAGTTCATGCAGACATTGTAACATGTCAATTACGAATTCGTTCACATAATGCATGTTGCATCACTTAAATGAAGAAGGTAAATAACTTTCTCACAGATGTGTAACGCATCATTAGATACCAGACTAGAATGCAAGATGGGCATATGCAATTGCCCTAATGATCTTGCTCTATTACATCCTGCTGACTATTGTAGGATTATGTGTGTGTACTATCTCAAATAACAAATCTAATTTGGGAACAGCATCGATAATCAATAACTCTTGAATAATTGAAACTTGAGTTGAATTAATTTCCTTCGAACATACTCTCTATTTTTTATGAGTTGGGGGATAGGTAATGTAATAAAAAGCGTATCAATTATAAAATTAATATTTATTGATGAAGGTAAAAATAAAGTTTTACAAGCTTCTTAGAAATAATTTCAGAATAATGTTAATTGTTCGTTCATTTATTAGTACTACAAGTTCTAACTAGTATACAAATACTTTATATAATTTCTGGTCGAATATAAAAATTGTTAACAGTTTTAACTATGTACATTTCTTACATATTATAATGATCTAATCATAATTAATACTGTAATTGTTTAGGTGGAACTTAAACTCAGTGAACGTTATGATGAATGGTTTTGTATATTGGAATCTTGATAGGAATTTTCTTCTCGACAAACATGGGAATATGCTTTACGACTTCGAACGGCACTGGTTTTTCGACTGGAACCGGTACAATTTTCTCAACTGGCGTCGGAACTTTTTTCTCAACGGTCTTAAATATGGTTTTAATAACCTACAACAAAAGAACAATTGAACACTTATTTTAATTACCTGGTTTCGGTAATACCCAAGATTTTATAGTTTCTTGACTTTTACTTTTTTGTGATTTTTTATTAATATTATTTATTTACTTGCAGACTAAAGTAAATATTGTGTTAATAAACAGACAATCGTGAAAAAATCTTATTTTTCATAATAATTAACAATAGAATAGATTTTTATACATTATTATAATTTTTACATGATCTACATTGTAAAATTGAATAAAAAAGCACCAATTTTATTTTACATTATTTACAATAATTAAATTTTATAACTGGTTTACCTCGTACGGAACTGGATGAAGCATTGGTATTAGTATGGGATAAGGTTGGGCCACTTGTTGTACCTGAGGATAAGGAACTTTGAATTCCACATCTTTTCGCACAGGATATGCTATAAAATAATATTTTATTTAATAATTCAGTGTTTAAAAAATCACGTATATTTTATTGGTTTGAACCTACCTATTTGTTTTATAATGGGTTTCACATAACCTTCATGATCTTTTCCTACGACAACATCCGCCAACCAAGCCTCGAGTCCATTGGTCGGTTTTTTGTCATCAGATGAGTCGCTAATCTGATTCCAGCTTTGAGAATCTACAATCAAAAATTTTAATAATTACGTGAAGTATATTACTATAAAAGCTTTATAAGATGTCGGATTAATGCGTTTATTTGATGTATGAGAACAAACCATCATAATCCCATCTATTTGAGGCATATTTAGGACTGTGATTTAAAAGAATGGGTCCAAACGTTAGGCCATTAGCGTGATTTATCGCATTGTGGGGCAGAGAAATTTCACCAAAGCTGTGTCCTCCACCGTGAATACCACTCAAGTCCCATCCTGCTGCTTGACAAATTTTAATTATACCTAAAATCAATAACTGTAAAAAATACTTCATCAAATACGTGAATGATTTATTGAAAATTAAACAGTTTTAAAGAAGTTGAATAAATATTGTCAACCAATATCAAAGCAGATCTGATACATATTTTACTTAGCAAAAATAAAATAGCAAATACAATGATTATTAAATAATAATGGAATTTTTTTTATTTATTACAATTTAATAATAATAAAAATCGTATGTACTTGAAGTTTACCAAATTAATAATGTAAAATTAACATTATCTAATTGAAATCCTCATAAAAACTTATTAAAAATCACACTTTTACAAGAATCTTAGTTTAAAAATTAATTTCTAAAAAGGGGTAATGTCTTTAGAAGATGAACAAATGCAACAAGAATTGTCTTTGATATAAAAAAAAATTTTAATTTCTTCACAAGCACTTTAGCGATAAGTAATAATTAGGTTATTTAAATATTCGATTTAATCACTACAAAAATATGGAAAAATCAATTGTTTACATACAAAACGAATCATAGCTATGTGTACGTTTACGCGAATAAGGCACTCGGATGACTAGAGTCATTTTCGGCTTTTCCTCTTTTATATCCCCCGTGGCAGAGAGGAAAAGCACCCCACTCTGTGGCTATTTGCCACTGCAGTAAAATTGCATTTTTACTATTATTCCTCACTTGCGTAATCGCGGTTTCGGTGCACTTGAAGCACGTTTCGGGCTCTGCGATTCCGAGAAAGGAACATAATTTATACGAGCAAATAAAGAGGCTCAATTTCGAAAGATTGCTCGATTAAACTTTCCAGAGAGCATTTAGCATCCGTAATGGCGTTGATCACTTCGCGTAATTAATTTTTCATTGCCAGTGAAAATTGAGGGCTTTATTATGAATGCATAATTTAGTATTGTTTTTGTACGACTCTGCTCATTAATCATAGCTCGGTTTATCTTTTATTATATCATAGTAAAGTATGAACTGAATAATATTTAGATATATTTTTATCAGTGGAACAATCGGCGCAATTACGTTTCTTATTGTTATTTAAGTAAATGCATATTTATTTGCTTTAACTTTTTAGTAACGTTTTCTAAATTAGATCAGTATCCTTACGTATTTACTCGATAAGCATTTACGTACTATTCTCATTATTAACGTTGTGTGTACATCGACCTTGAATCGCTCAAATCTAATTAACAATTTTCCATGTAATAACTATGCTTAATTGCATTCGATTTCTTTTTTAAAAAATCACAATCCATTAGCTATCATGCTGCAAATCACTCAAATCTCATGCATCTCTTTCACTTATGGGAATACAGTGTATTAATTGAAGCAAAATGCGGATTATTAAGAGTTAATAATATCCAGTCAGGTACGTTTAACAAAAATGGATCGTTATCGAAAATTCATCGGATAAAGCTTCATATTCACTTTCTTTCAAACTTTTCTAGATATCTCGTTATGTTCCTTTCAGATCTATCAATCACGACAGTGTATAATAATAAAAGTATTTTATTACTGTAGAAGGTCTGGCTACGTACCTATTTCAAAATCAATCACTCGTCAATCAAAATGATACGGAATGTATATAAAGAGATTTTTAATGATAGAGAAGCATTTCATAGTAAAAGCATTTTTTATTTATTTAAGAATTATTAGCTTGACCTACGGAAATTATCATTTTTGTAACAATCATCATTAAATAAATAAACTTTATAATTTTGTAAAAATGAACATTTTTTAAAGTTATAAATTATAGAATCTTCAAAATAAACAATTTCATCTTCATCTTCATCAAATCAGTATTTTACAATCATCAAAAATCAACCTAAACCCTCGGCTTTTTTCAACACAAAGCATAATCCAGCAAGCCAGCCGAGAGCGCAACGGCAATGAACCATTTTAATGGAAGCCCATTTCGCGCTCGGCCCTAAACGATCAAGAAAAACACTCGGCGCAAGCCACACGCGCGCTCAATCAACGCGTTTCTCCGCTACTTTAACAGCTCTTATATCCTCGATTAACCCGCCCGCCCGACAGCAATCGACACTCTTGACCGATATATGTATAAAACCTCCTCATGATCCAATTATACTTTTATCTAATCCAGCTAATCTCCACTTTCTACGATTTCCGAACTACTTATATCGATAATCGCGGCGAAAGCTGCCTGCACACGCACATATACGCCTGCGTGCGTATATGTGAAATTACATGCCCGTGGGGCTTCGGTTAGCTCCCCGTTCTGTCCGCAATCTCGAGCTACGTACGCGCGTATATTTTATTCACGCGCGCTTACTCGTCATGCGCAATTAGCAAATAATGCGCTCGCCGCGAGAACCAGCGGTTTCGGCGTGCGCGCGTGCTTTTCTTGCGCGGGTTGGGTGGATTTCTGATGGGAATGTTCTGCGATTGAATTATGTATGGGTAGTTTTTCGTGTGAATTGTTGGATTTTGAGTTCTGGGTGTTGGGTGGGTTATTATGATTTTTTTAGTGGGGAGTAGACTCTTGTTTAAATTATAGTATGAATCTGCATCAATCTCATAAATTATAGGAGAGATAGTAAATATTCTAAGCATGCAGATTTTAGTATAAGTAGAGTTTAAATTATACTTCCTCGAGAAAGTAATCTTTATTGGATACTTATAAGTTTATGTGGTCACACATGTATTTGATGATAGAGGTATTTTGAAGTCTTGTTATATTCAGATAGAATATAAAATAAACAAAAATTTTATTATGACTTGCGAACAAATATGCTTTATGAGAAATTTTTTATTTCTTTTTTTTCTAATAAATCATTTATGAATTTTAACAATAAACGTACAATATTTTAGGTATAGAATAGATGTATAAATAAAAAGAATATAAAAACACAAAGTGACATTTTCTAAGAGATAAAAGAAATTTATATTTTATTTAAAGCATTCTACTTTTTGATGATTAAAAAGCAATTACTTTTGTGATGTCTACAATAATTGCATACTTTTTGAAAAGAAATTTTTAATTTATATAACAAGAGTCTGATTATGATGATTAAAAAATGCTGTAAATTTGTTTTCGAATTTAAAATAATAAATAAACAAAATGCGATGCATTCTGTGGTCCCATCTTTCTTATTCTTTAAATAAACAATAATGCATGCTTTTGAATGAGTAATTGAATATTGTTGATAAAAGTAAATATATGCGCTGTAGTAGTTACCATTTAGTGTAATCACATGCATGTTAGAGGTATTTTATTTTATAAAATAGAATTTGAAATAAATTACTACAAAGGAAAATTAATGTAAACGTTCCAAATATTAGCGCAAACTTGCAGTATTCAAAATCTTAAAATTAATACACGCAGCGAAAATCAAAGAGTATAAGTAACTTATAAATTTAATAACCTATCAACCAAATTACAAAACTAATTAAAAAGAGATTATCAACTATTAATTTAAGTTTGCGGTAAGCAACGAAAAGGTAATAATGAATCGTAAAAATTTGTAAGTTTGAATTGTAATAAAATTCAGTACATTTTATTTTCTAAATTTAAAGAAAAAACTGAAAGTTTGTTTTTGTTGTTTTCTTAAGTGTTATTTCTTTTTGTCAAATTCGAGCCAATCCCATGATTCAAATAAAAATAAAACCTCCTTTCCAGTGATCTGTCATCGTCGCGAAAAAAGAAGCAAAAACACGTACTATCTAATTGGCCTCGTGAAATTAGCGATCATTGACAGATAATAACAAGATCCGTTAATTTCGGATCGATAACAGCTCTAATCGCGTATTTCACCAGCGCTTCGAATTACATCTCGAGTGTCGGATCCCATTATCAAAGGAACGTCAGCGTAAGTCTCCCCTCCATCGCTTCGGGAAGCGCTTTGGGCTACGTATCTACAGCCAGGCTCGACTCTAAGCAGCCGTGACGACATCCTGGACAACTTGCCACGCCGTCTGGTTGGCATGAAGGGCTCAGGATGTGCAAATCACCATGATAGTCTATGGTCCAGGACAGGTAGAATGTCATGAGAGGCCGAGATTGATCGCTGCTTACAGATGAGAGGTGGAATTCTGTGATTCTGGGGCGAGCTAACAGCCCGTTAAGAGTGTTGAATAAGTTTACTTTGGAATTGTGTAT
>JAPYZA010000877.1:0-63456 GCA_030522685.1 Eupelmus azureus | reverse complement strand
CTATCAGATTTCCCTTAATTAGCAAAATACACAATCAGAATTTCACTTATCGATACCTATCCCACAAAAAGAAACATTATCGAAGAATATCACGTTTACCTTGCCGTCAAGTAGAAAGAGTCCCGATCGGCAAGACGCCCACGCGTATCGAAAAATTTCCCGCCTTATCTAATCAATACCCACTTTTCTCCAACTCCTCAAAACAATACCCTGCCCTCACCATTCCAAAAAGCAAACCCACCAAAGCGCCTCATCACCGGAGCTGAAAAAACCGAAACCAGAAAGAAAAAAGCCTCCGCTGCACTTTCATCCTCACACCTCTCCGCCGCATGCGTGGCGCGATAAGCAAAGCAGCCAGCACGCGGCTCGACGTGCACACAAAGGGAGGGCGACGAAAATTCGCGGCTGCGGGCGGGAGGAGCGCAGCAACGCGGAGCGGGAGAAACGCTCGCAAGAAAAAGAAGAGAGACAGAGTGTAGAGTAGCAAGACGCGCGCGCGCGCGTTATATCGTTGTCGAATGCGATCGTCTCTCTCTCTCTCGCTCTCCGACTGTGTATATGTAGCTGCTGCTCTGGCGCGTTTAGCCGAGAGAGAACCGAATTGTGCGCGCGGCTGCGATATAGCAGCGAGACGCGCGCGCGCGGCTGCCCGACGTACGGGGGTTCTTACGTTTACCTCGGCGCGCGCTACCAGGCTCGGGTCAGTTAGGCTCGCGCTTTCGAGTTGCAAGCACACCGATCGCGATTCTGCATTATTCGAACGCTCACTGGCGTATATATATATACACGAACGAGACGATTTGGTATCGTTGATTTTTTGATCCAGATTATTATTGTGGGGATCGAGGCTTTGAAAATCGAGGAACTAGTGAGGGAGCGAGAGTGCCCAGGTGGAGGACCGTCGTGACAGTGGATCTGGACAGTTGACGATGTGAGTAAAATTTTTTTTTCGTTCTGCTTTTTGAAAAATTCCCGTGGAAGAGCCAGCGAAATCTCGAGCGCTGCGAGCATGAAGCTATTAAGCGCGCAGGCTTATCGGATCGCATTCGCGAGTGCATACGCGTATACCTACACAGCCGACGCGCTCTCCTTTACGCCAGATAAGCTTTTCAAATTTTACACTCCGAGGCACTGATAATGAGCTCTGCACACGCCGAAACTACATTTACAGTTAATAAAATAAATTGCCCAGTCCGCCTACACAACCGCCTCTATCACCGTCATCGATCGGCAAAAAATCGGCCCATAGCTCTTGGACATCACTCAGCGGAGAAAGCCGAAAGATGAATGCACAGTAGAGAATGATAGAAGAGCTTTAGGGATCGATCGAGATGCACCGTACGCTCGCTCTTCATAATAGCCGATTCATACCCGGCCATTAGGCTCCATTACCAAACAATAATAGCGCGATTTCCCTCCGAGCGTCCCGATCCGATTATTCAAGGAAAACGCACCCGCGCTACCGTTACTTATGCCGATCTCTCATTTCTCCCCGTAAGTGTTTCCGCCCGGTCTTTTACGAGCCGTAAAACTGTTTTTTCTTATCCCCGGAACGAGAACCTTGAGGTGTCCCATTCAGAGAAAGTAGTCACGCTCTCGGGTATACAACAGAGCGGCGCCGTCGACGCGAATACTAAAATCCTGATGAGTAAGGTCGCTGCCGGGGTAAGAGAAAAAAAGCGAGCCGCTGATGCAACCCGGCTTTCAGGAAAAATGCATTCTACATTCTTTCTTTCAAAAGAGCGCGAAAGCACACACACACGCGAATGCCGAATATTCATCCACGAATTGCGTCCGGTATCTCGATATCGATTTCGCCGGCGTTTTTTCGTTATCTCAAGCCTCAAATATAAATACATCGAGCGCGCAAATAAAAAACGTCGCGGAGCGTCCGATAAGCCGCATATACGCGCCTGTTAAAATAATCGATTCCTTCTCGATACGCGCGATACACCTCTTTAATAAACGAGCTCTCGGCTGCGCTTTGTTGTCGGTTTAATAATAGGCCTAGCGGTGAGTGCAGCGGCGCAGGTTGAACCGCGCACATATCGCCGAATGAAAGGGAATGACGCCAGCCAGCATCTAGGCGAGTGTCCGTTACATAGATCGATGACATAACGCAAGTCGAGCGATGCGCGCGCGCGCTAATGCCAAAATCCGCGTAACTCGCGGGTTGACCCGACGCCTTTTTTTCTCGTTTTCGCAACATTTGGCATTGTGAGGACGGACAATAGGCGAGGCATCTACTTGCAAATCGGCGATGCTTTTTGTCCTCGTTCGGAGAGGATGAGATCAGAATGTTTTCTTATTTTGTTTCTTTTTTTTTTAAGTGAATCGACGTGACGCGTGCGGGTATATGTCGCGGTTATTTTTAACGCTTGTTTGCTTGGGGATTGTTTATTGTTGATCTTTATTTTTATTCTTTCATCGGGAAATCGGTCGGTGGGTCTATAAAGAGGGAGGGTTAGTCGTAACCCAGTTTGAAAATATTTGTATTGGGAATTCGAATATTTGGTGTTTTATTTTGTTAGCTTGCTGATTTGAATGTCAATTTTGCTGGGCAAGTCGCCAGGATTCTATGCATCCTAGTTGTTGTGTTTCAATTTTTTGTAGGTTTAACTTTCTAGTGTAATTTTATTTTGAGTAGTGAATTTGTATCTGTCTTTTTAAAACGTTTAAGAGAAAAAACGGAAAAACATTTCTTTTTCTTTTTCTTTAAATTTGTACGACTATTTTTATTGCATTATTTTAAAATAAACATAAAAAAAATGCGTAAATAGCTTGCTGGCTGATTACTGAATTCACACTCCATTAGAACGGCATTCAGTAAAACATACTTATACGATCACATTACGCAATTTTATCAGCCTTATGTCAGTTCAGCTGAAAACATGTAGGTACTTTCCTAGACACTCGAGAATCGTAAGCTCCGCACTCCATAATATTAAAATATTTATAACGAGCGTAACACTATATCCCTCGCAGCTACATTCAAACCACTTTAATTCGACAGGCGGGTTCTTGAATCGAGCTTAAATAAACTCTCGAATCAGCCCCGCGTGACGCACTCATAAAACAATAGCCTTACAATGAAGCCAAATCCAATTGTTTACGTCCCCCAATGACCCCCCCCCCCTTAAAAAAATATTCAAAATATCTTTCCATAAAGCCCCGACGACCGACAGACCTACATTCGTTATTGAATCAGTAATTTTTCCAGCCTCCGCCTGATTCGATTAATTAACATAGCTCCCCGGGCAACAGTAGCAGAGCACAAAGCCCGCCGTTTACAGTAAACGCGTTCATTCGCTTTACGAGCCGCGCGAAAGAGAAAGAGCAAAGAGCAAGATTAAAGCCAAGATATCGCGCTCGGTGCAATTGCGTGCAACGCACCGTACGGCTACCTTTTTTTTTTTCAAGAATCATTTCTTTTTCCTTTTTTTCTTCAGCGCGTTTCTTTTGGCTAGCGCTCGCGCAGCCGAGTCAGCGTCTCGCTCGCGCCGCGTTGACATTCCGCTGTATGTAAAAGTGCGATTCCTGCCAGAAATTTTTCGTTATCGCAAATAAATACTCGGGCTCGCTCCTCCCACGTCGAGCTGGCCGGCTGGCGGGAAATAAATAGCGTATAGGTGCACTGCACTCGAGCGCGGCTTCGAATTACTCTGGTTTAAAACGTTCGTTTTACAGTTTTTTCAGTGCGAGTTGGATAGTAAAAATTTTGATATCGTAAATTTTTTAGTTTTTCGCGCTCTTGAGAAGCTGTCGACTGCTTGAAAAATAATAAACATTCAAGATAACTCGAATAATGCACTATCACCGCGCTTATCACACTCCCGCCATCAAAGTTCCCAAGATCCTGACGATAATAATCAAATATAACCCAACGCTCTATAAATAGCAAGCTCAAGCATCCTCTAAAGCTCAATATCAGCTTACCCAACGAAACTCGAAGGCTGCATCCTACAACCAGCCATCTCTCTATACTCGACGACGGCCGCAAATGCAGCAGTCAAAACGGCCCGCAGGGGGGAATCCAGGGCGCCAGGCGCTAAACCATCACACCCTGCATTTCTCCATTATAAACTCGCGCATCGCTATTCTTAGGCCGCGCGAGCGTCAAGGTGCTCTAGAATAGAGCCGCGAAATCGCCAGCGTCATCGAACGATAAGTGGAGCAAAACAGGATGATGATCCGAGGAGCTCGTAGCGCGGTCCAAGCTGAGGAACAAACGTTTCCTATACAGCTGCCGGGCTGCTTATCTCTTATGCAAATAATTAGCCTACTTCGCCAAGAGAGACGAGAGGCTGGCTTCAAGAGAGGAGCAGGAAAACAATGCTATCGTTCGGCTACATTCAAGACAAGTGAAGTCATCGCGCGCTGCGGGCTTTCGATCTCCCGCGCTGCTCTCCGCTGAAATTGAATAATAATCTTATCAAATTGTGAAATTCTGAATGAAGCTTGAGAATGCGCTGTGTTGTTTTTTTTTCGGCGGGTGAGTCACCGCGCCGGTGATATTTTTGAAAAATTAATAAGTCGATGGCGCTCGGGGCGAATGCTTAATTCGCGTCTGCAAACGTCACTGCCTCTAATATACCGATTCCGTTGACGAGAAAAAAGTAGTCCCGCATTCTCCGGGAGCGTTTCTAGTTTTTATCGCCGAATATCCGGAGAGTATAGCCACGCAATCGGTAAGCGCGCATAATGATTCACGCAATTAGCGCGAACTAGCGTATAAATTTTAATCATCGTCTCTTCCGGCGCTGCACCGCCATGTGACGCTCAAACTCTCTGAATTCCCGCGCTTTCCGCTATTACGTCGCGCTGCGGCTGCATGCATAGCACAACGTAAATCATCGATCGACACAAGTGCCGAGCGGTATCTTTCATTATTAGGCCACGGTATCGCGCGGCATAATAGCTATTCTGGAAAAACGCAGAGCTTAATTTATAGCCGGCAGCGGTTTCACAAAAATCGGACCAGACGCGATAACTACGCAATCGCCATTTTTACAAAGACTTTTTTTTCGCGGATGTGTAATCGTCGGCAGCTCGGATTCCGCGCTGGTCATTAGCATAACAAACGCCGCGGCTAGAGTGGCGATCGGTTTTCGGCTGCTCTTCCGACTTGAGCTGATTACTTCATCGTGACGCTGGGTATATGTGTTTATACATACGCGTTCGGTTATTTGCGTTTGTGATCGATATCTCAGCTCGATCTTTGCCTCGGCTCGGTAACAATGCCGTTTGCGCGGAGCTATTCTTCGGCGCTTTTTTTTTTATTTTGAGCGAGGTAAACGGATTCATCCGTAATGCCGGTGAGCTGTTTTATAATAGATGCGCTCTCGTTGCTGTTTTTTGCGGGCTGACTTTTCAAAACTACTGTTTTGGTTTCGATTTTTTTTTCAAGAGATGCGTATTATTATTCAATGTGATGTTGTAAGATTATGCTATTAAGAAAAAAGATTGGAATATATAAAATATTGGGGTATAAATTATCGATTTTTCTCAACAAGACGCCACGAGAGCCTTCGAACGCGCATAGTCAACGAAGGCTATTATTAAACGCTTTTCAGCTAATTAAAACATAACATAACTCATATCAAGAAAGAATAAAGAGAACCGCGACCGAGCATCGGCATCGCTCTCGAATGCCCCAGCCCAATGCTAATGGAAAACAAACAAATTATCAAATAATTATACAATAGAGAATCGCGCTCGTTTAACGAGGATCCTCGATCGGAAGGCCAGCTCCGGCGCATGCATATTAACCGATCCTACCTATCCCATCAGGCATCTAACGATTTTTCATCATCGGCCAGCTGGCAGCCCTTGATGAGCACGATGATTTATCACTTTAACGCAACGGCTCTATCCATATAAATATACACAAGCGCGCGATCCCGCAGTGATTTTTTCTTTTCGCGGGGGATTAACAGTTTTTGCTCGCGCGCCGATAAATGAGCAATGAACTCTTCAGGCCGGCGACGTATCACGGACAAACATCTATATACCTGCCTTACGTTTAGCGCTGTGGAATTCGCTCCCGTATCTGTCTTGCGCGCGCGCGCGGGAGAGAGAAGAGACTCGCCTTGATTTGATAAAGTGGCATAGCGATCCGTTGACGGAATATTGTTGAATAATATCTCAATTTTATTTTTGTAACGCCAGCCCCGGCGTCCTTAGCGCTTCTGGCCTTGCTTTAACCAAATTCGTTTTTTTCTCCGTCGCCGAGCTGCTCTGTGCCTAGTAGGCTTATTAAGGATGTTTAGTATGAGTATGTGACAATTGAGGAATGGTAGGAGCATAACCGACTCGGTGATCACGGCAAAAACGGCGTCGAATTTGAAATTATAAAAGCTGACGTTGAGCGTTCGAAGTTTATCTGTAATCGAAATGACGAGACGTAACGCGAGTAATTGAAATAATGGACGTCGACGTTTTGTATGTAGTTCATTTTTTTTCTTGTAGCGAATAAATTTAATCGATTATTCTTAGTTTAATAAACGTTGCGCGCGAGAGACGTTAGCTTATGGCGTATTAACGCTCACGGCGCCACGTTCATGTCATCGTCAAGCCGTTTAATTTATGCGCGGCATAATCCGTATAAGAGATTGAGCGTTTAGAATTAGAAATTTCATTCCAAAGAGGAGCGTTATATGATTGACGTTAATTTATGGCACAAGACACTTCCTAATAGTTATAGCGCTTCGATCTTTCAAAATCAGGTGTAAGCCGAACTGCGATCTTTAGCGCTGAAACTATTAGACGATGCTATCCATGATTAATAGATCGTTAGATAGTCCTGTTTAAATACTAAGCTTCAACAGAACTTCAAGTGTACTTAGAGTGACTTATAGGTACATTGACGGTGATACAATAAATCCATTAGAATTAAAATCAACTATGCAAACGATCGACTATCAACGCAGAAAAATTCGATCGTCGCGTAAATAAAACCTTCCTATCTTCACCTCGTAAATAACCCGAAGGTCCGGCTCGTTACCCAATGATCGATCCTCGCCGATTCCCGATCATCGAGATCGGCAATACGTCCACCAAGCTGACTCGCTCGGATTTACGTCAGCAGGTGCGAACGCAGCCACCCCCATGCATAGCCCAAGGTGCAAGTGTCTTTATTTTTAGACGTTATTGCAGATAGCGAGCGACTCGTCATCGCAAGCGAGCCGATATCGTGCCGATTCATTCATGATTCCGCGGAGTGAGAGAGAGAGAGAGCCGATCGGCTGAGTCACGGCGCTACGCCCACTCGCGCTTGAAAATTCTGGCATTCGAGAAAATAAACGAGCTCGCGCTACTGGCTCGCGTAAGCTTGTAGCTTTTATCGGTTTTAGGCCTTGTGTATAATTATTCGCCGAGCGGGGATTTATTGCGCCGAGCGAGAGCGATAAATTAATCTGATTGAATAGCTAATTGCAGTTGGTTAACAGACGCGAAGTATATTTAATTATTGGATCATTGTAGAACAGCGCGCACTTTGCGATTAGTGCTGAGGACGTGTCTAGTGTCTATACAAAGTTTCGCGACTGTTTCATTCGGAAATTCGGAATGCTGTAATGAGATGAAGATATGGGGATCGGTATGCGGATATGGGGTCGCTGTGGACATTTAATTTTACTTTGTAAATAATATAGCGAACGGATAGTAGAATGATTTATTCTTATCGGCGAGGAAAATTTATGATTGCGATGAAGAGGTATTAAGATAACGCAGTGGAAACATAAGATTCCAGAATTCTGAATTAATCAAAGTATTTACTCAAGATGAGTGCGAGGTATTTAAAAACTAGGTATATGCCTCTTCATTGTTATTTTTCATGGCATTTCTTATTCAGCTGAAAATTATAAATATTTACGTTACAATTTCACCTAAAAGTGAATGACATCATCTATTACCTCAAAATTTGTTTACCTAATTTAGATAAAATTATGAATGAGACTTATCTTTAATTCCAGAAAACTAATCATATCATAAATATCATCAAAACTACCTTTTTTCCAAAATATTTTCCATATTCTATCTTAAGTACAAGCTTGAGAAACCTACCAACGATCATATCTCACTCGCCTACATAAAAAATGAATTAACTCTCCAATAATTCCTGTCATCCATTACCGATCCGATAAGCCAGTGAAATCATCATCACGAATCCAATAAAACGTCGGATCCCCAAAAATATCATAAACATAAATCGTATTAAACGATAAACCAGCCGATTACGCGGATCGGATCCAGGCCGCGTCGGCTCGCACGTGATTCTAATTAACACATCTCACGCATGTATCAAGCACCACGAGACCAGATCTAACGCGTTTCGGCGCCTCTGCATCTCTGCTTGGATGCCTGGAATATGACGTGCGACTATCAGCATCGCCTTAGCTCGACTTGCTCTTAATATTGCCGCCTAACAAGTGGGTCAAGAACAGAAGAAGCGCCATGAGCTGTGTACAGTGCTAATGTACTAATTGGTTAATTTTGACGTGTGGCTGGGTTAATTCCGATTCGATGGCGCGCGGGTTACGTAAAAAAGCGCTCGAGACTGTCGGCGCTTCTTTTGCATTGAATATGCTTGTAGGGCTTTTGATGCTGAGACGTACGCGTATTGGAGTAAACGTTAAAGTTTTTAAAAGTCTCGTTGATGGAAGCTTTTGTGTTGGATGTTTTATGTAAGATTTTGCTTTTAGTCTGCTCAAGTTTCAGAAGAAAAAATGAAGAAAAAAAATTGTTTTAAAGCTTGAAAAGCAATTTTGAAAGTTAAAATAATAATTTTAAAATGCTGATTGTTCGAGAAAGAAAATAAATACATGCTCTGAGACGTTTGTTTTTAAAATATTTAAATCAATTTTTTTGAATATGTTTTTTAGATTTATTCACAAACCACGGAGAACAATAATTATTCCTTTGATAACAATTTTTTCTAACTCCAAAAATAAGATTTTTTAGAATATAGAAAATTTTTAAAAAATGACGAACGATAAATTCTAAAACAACCATTTATCCCTGATTGCAGCATCATAGTTTTAAATTTTTAATTAACACTAAATGCAGAATAATAAAAAAAAGAGACGCAGCAATTAACGTTTTATTACCCCTCTTCATTAACACCTAAGCCACGCAGTTATTAAATCCTCATTTCAATCCTCTCCAAATCAAAAAAAACCTCCATCTCGCTTGATTGTAATTTATCGAGGCAAAAATTGAAAGAGCCCAAAGCTCGTTAAAATCAAAAACGCTCGATGACGCGTATTTTTACAAGCGCATCAATTCCCCTGATTGATGTAAACAGCTCCTTTCCGTATAGCTGACGGAAAAAATCGTATTTTTAGCGTTGACTATTTCGCGAAAAAAGAAACACTCGCTCGCACTCAAATTAAGCGTCACCCAGAATCTCGTAAAACGATTCCCCCCACAGCGAGTCTTTTTCTGAAAAAGGCCTCGATCCTTTATATCCGCGCTGGTAACGGGAGAGCAAAATAAACAGATGCACCGGCGCTAAATTCGACGAAGGAGAAAGCGGAGGCGGAGATGAGAAACCGCCTGGGCGCGCACATGTGTCGCTCTCAGCGCGCGTGCTCGCCGGCTCTGCTCGTAAAAAAGGCGCGAAGCAATTTACAAGACGAAGGGTCCCTGAGTAAATAAAGCTAAACGAACCGATTCTTTTTTTTACTCTTATTAACAACGCCTCTGACCCAGTTACATATACCCCGCGAGCGCTTTTTTGTTATTCGTAAAGTCTCGGCGCCAGAGAGCTCGTTATGATTATTCTGTTCAGTGCGTGAAATGCTGGGGTACGGATTAATCCGTTAAAGCTCGTGCGTGGACCGGATGCATCGAATTATCCGCGCCGCTGTGCAGCTTTCAAGTGCTGAGCGCGTAAGAGCGATGTAAATTCGATCGCACGCGCGCTCTGCACTTATTGCATCACAGAAATAAGTTTTATAGGCGGGCGCCATTTTCCCGGAAGCTTCGGCGCCCTCTAGCACTCGAAATGGCAGAAAATGCATTGGGATGTGTATTTGCGGCTGAGGCGGATTGCTGATGTGGCTCATCGTTGATTTTTAATGTTGACGGAAATGGTTATGGAGGTGATTTGAATGGTCTGAGTAATGCCGTCTGCTTTTGAGGATGGATGATTCTGTTATTGGAAAATCAGCGCGTCAGCGGATTTTTAAGGTGACGCGCGCGCGTGAAGGGAGTTAGGATGGGAAATGACAAGTACACAAAGCGCATTTATTAATAACGATGAAGTTAGCAGGTTTTTTTTTAAGATCCATTAGTTGTGGGTTGTTTATTAAATATGCGATTTATGACGTGAGATAAATAAATATTGTCATGTCGGAATAATTAATCTGCCTGTGAAAAATTTCATTTAATCGGCGCTTCCGGAATCCTTAAAGTAGCTGTTTTGAAATTCTCAAGATTTCTCTGAATTTTTAATTCGTAAAAGAAACAAGTATACGTTTATACATAAACACTCGTACATACGTAAAATATTTATAAGTATCAAATTACAAAGAAAAATATTAAAATTAATGACGACCATTCAGCGGGACACCCAACATAAAACACATCTCTGACACTATAATTCACGCAACTAATTAATAGTATCCCAAGACGCGAGAGAGCCAGCTCCTAAACACATCAGCGAATTTTCCAATAAAAGCCAAGCAGCCGTGGCTCCGCGCATCTCGCCGGGTCATTAACTCGAGAAAATTCGCGGCAGTCGACAAGTGGCGTAGCTCTAAAATTTCGCCTCGCGACCGTAGCCGCAATACCAAAGCGACTTCGCAGCTGCGCGCGCGACATAAAAGCCAGGAGGTGCAAACGAGACGACTGCGGCTGCACTTCCAAGAAGACAGCGCTCTGTCTTTCGCCCGAGCGACGACTTGGCAGCGCTATTCTCCTGTGGGCTAGCTGTCAACGGATTTGGCACATATATAGTCCCACACCGGTCATTGCCAGATTGTAGTTCGTGAGAAGAGTATTTTGGAGTGTAGGAGTGGCAAAAAATGCGTGTGTTTGTAAACAGTCTGAGAGGCGTGTTTGTCATATTCTAAGATGTGTTACGACACGCGGACTGCTAGTGGTCGTTAGTTATGTCGCTGTCGCCTGGGGATTTGACGGCTAAGCAGGCGTAATGGCTTGAAGCGAGGGAATTAGGATGCTGATTAAATTTTTACATATTTCTTTCTGTCACTGAGTCTGGGTATTAATATAAATATGCAATATTTCATAGATTATTACAGCTATTGAGCTCACTTTGTACTTAATACCGTTATTTTTTTTATAGTTGTTTTACTTTCTGTCGCTGCTTTTCTTAATCCTACTTAAAATTATAATTTTACTTTATAATTATTTCCTAATTACGAATGATTTATAGTTGAGTGATAGGTTGAAAAAGTACGTCTTTAAAAAATTAGAATTTTTTAGTTAAATAAAAGCTCTGACATTTTTAAATTTATTTTTTTTTATCGACAAAATAAATAACTGTAATCATGCGATATTTCTAATAAGTGTAAAAAATTACAGTACTTACGTGTTCAGTAGATATAACAATATACATTATGACGCTTCTTATCGTATGAATCACGACAATCTGAAGCAGCGTTAGAATTTTTTTATTTTATTAAAAAATTTCTAACGCCGCTTCAGATTGTCGTGATTTGCACGATAAGGTATATTAAAAGTTTTAATAATCTAGTATAATAAATATATATAAACCCTTACGATAAAATCAGACAGTTAACCGCTAAAGCAACAAAAGCTCAAAATATTACCCAATTCAACTTCAATAATTAATGCCCAATTAATACCCACCCTATAAATAAAAATTCAAATAAACTAACATTCATCTAATTGCAGGTTAGGAACGAGAGAGGCGAGGATATGGCAGCCGCTGGCTTTGCTCGCGCTGGCCCTGCTCATCGGCTACGTCCAGTCAATGGATTACACAGGCCTGAGAAACCGAGCTTACTGCGGCTCGCGTTACCAGGAGCTGAGATGCTGTCCCGGCCGGCAGGACGACTGCAGCGTACCGATCCTTGGGACTCTTTGTTACTGCGATGATTTTTGCAACAACCGCACGTCTGAAGAGCCCGACTGCTGCCCGGATTTCTTGTCCTACTGCAAGGGTATTGCTGAAGATGAGGAAGCGCCTGGCCCTATTATAAAGAGAGGAGGTAAAGTGGCAATATTTGTAACAATATTTAGTCAGCTGGTCTTAAAATAGATTTAAAAGTTAGAAATTTTTACTCTTAGGTAGATTAAAACAATATAAATGCGAAAAAGAAATATTAATATTATTTAATTTTATATATAAAAAAGTAATCAAAGTAGTCCTAGTTCTCCTAACCATTTTTCTCGTAATTTCAGAATGCCATTACAATGGAAGGAAGTATTATCACGAAGACACGTTCCAGGAGAACTGCAACAAATGCAAGTGCTCGTCGCTCAACAATAGAGAGGAGGTTCTCTGCGAAGAGAATCGCTGCTTGATGGACGAGGAAGTGATCGACCGCATCAATATCCTCGAAAATCTCGGATGGGTAGCAAGGAACTACACCAAATTCTGGGGCCGCACGCTCGACGATGGATTGAAGCTCAGGCTCGGTACCCAGAATCCAGTGAAATCGGTAATTACACAGTAGAAAATTTTGTGTTTTGTGTAAATTTTATGTAAGAAAATAGACGATAGGTGTAGTTCTTGTGTAAAACTTAATATACATATCCATTACAACATCCGCTATTTTACACTTACACAGGTATACCGGATGAATCCAGTGCGACGAATCTACAATCCGGCTGACTTACCCAAAGAGTTCGACTCGCGCATCAAGTGGCCGCGCGATATAACTCCGGTGCAGGACCAGGGCTGGTGTGGAGCCTCCTGGGCCATCTCGACGGCTGATGTGGCCAGCGATCGGTTTGCCATTATGAGTAAGGGCGTGGAAAAGGTGCAGCTGAGCGCCCAGCATCTGCTTTCCTGCAACAATCGCGGTCAGCTTGGATGCGACGGTGGCTACCTCGACAGGGCCTGGCTCTTCATGCGCAAATTCGGGTATGATTAATCAAATTTTCATAAATATTTCTAAATACTTGTATGCAATAATAAATTTAACTAAATCAATAATTGCGGATTAATCATATAATATAAAAATTTATTTAACTCTAAGTTTTTATTAAGCTATTAATTAAATTAATGACTGATTGTCATTTATTATTGAATAAATTACAGTTTAAGTCTATTTAATTTATCATTGTTAAAACAGAGTTTTAATATTTTTTTCTACCATCACTAGATTGACCGACGAAGACTGTTTCCCATGGTCTGGCAAAACCGACAAGTGCAGAATCCCACGACGAGGCAAGCTGTCTGACGCTGGCTGCAAAAAACGCGCTTCGTACAGCTTGAGAAACGAAATGTACAAAGTCGGACCGGCATATCGCCTCGGTAACGAGACTGACGTTATGTACGAAATTTTAATGTCTGGACCCGTTCAAGGTAATATAAAAAATCTTCATCGCGAGCTTTTTTGATACATTATACCCCTTTCTTATCAACTGCTTTAACTTTGAAAAATTGTTTACTTTCAGCTACTATGCGAGTTTACCAAGACTTCTTCAATTATGAATCAGGCATCTACCGTCACTCGATGCTTTCCGAGCGCTATCCAAGCGGATACCATTCGGTAAGAATCGTCGGTTGGGGCGAGGAGCCCTCCCCCTTCAACGGTAGAACCATCAAATTTTGGGTAAGTTTGGTTCAATGCAATTATAAAACAATACAACAACAATAGCTATGAAAGTTAAATAATAACCCTTTATATTTGCAGCGCGTAGCTAACTCCTGGGGCCGAGAATGGGGCGAGGACGGCTACTTTAGGATCGTCCGAGGCACCAACGAATGCGAGATCGAAGACTATGTCCTCGGCGTTTGGGCGAAGACTGTCTAAGCAACGGCTCATTTTAAAAATCGAGCTTCATTATAGTCGATGCCAGTCTTTTAAGATCCTCTTGTGATTTCCTGTCAAGGAATAACAGAGGAGGGATCTTTTTTTTTAAAGATCGATATTTATATATATGCTGTATTGTTAAGATTTTTTTATTACATGTGATTATTATTGCACGACCTTTGTAAAAGGTCTAGCTTTATAAGTGTCTTGTCTTTCCTTTCAAACTTCACTCGCGATTTTTTTTAACATCATCTTTCATTTCTATTGCGATAATAACTGTTGAAATTATTACCTTTTTGTCATTTTTATTGTAACGATAAAGATAATTCTTAAAACCTAAGTATTTATCATAGCGTATTTATTAATGCCATGTAAAAATAACTAACACAAGTCTAATTTCTCTTAGATAAGGTTGTATTTTTACCGAGATTTTTTAATTTATTTTTTAAAAATAGTTATTATTTGTGTAGTTATATAAATCATTTATATACTTTTTAAATGTACTGTTGTATGCGCCAGCTTGCTTAAGATTTTTTTAATTCTATGATAATTAAAATTCATCATCAGTAATATAGCGAAAGACAATTTTTAAATATTATTGTTCATGTGCTCGGATAATGAAAATTTTGTAATTTCAATTACTGAAATTGAAGAGTATCAACAATACGTGTAAAAACTTAATTAATCATTCAATGTACATACATACTTGAATGATAAATAAATACTTATTCTGTCAACATTTTATAAATTTGTTTTTATATAATTATATTAAATGTATATAATATGTTTGTAATTAAAAAAAAAACACACATTTCTTATTTGCACCCACGAAAATTTTGATCCAAATTTAGAAAAATTCGTTAAATCAATGCTTCTTAATTATATAAATAAAAAAAAAAATAATAAAAAAAATAAATTGAAAAAAACAATGCTTCTTAATATGCAATAAAATAATCAGATTAAATCATAATTCTTTTGATATATAAGTTAAGAAAATCAAAATTATCTCTATATTTATATTTATAAGAAAATGTTGATCGATTGATCCAAATGAATTTTTTAAATGTACTTGAAAATCTTGTGCAGACTTTGTGCGCTACATTTCATCCTGAATTCTTTTGTAAAAGGCTAAAGAATATTAACAAATATTTTCAACACTGTAAGTGACTATTTTTCTCTCATTAAGGCTCCTCAGTCTAAAACAGTAAAAGTCATAACCCGAACACGAGATCTGAAGAAAAATCTCTAGATTGTATAAATAAATAATGAATAGAGCCGTTTTTGAGCGAATGGTCGGTTACAGATTGGAGAGCCTCAATTATTCATTTTTAAAAATCACAAAAATAAAAAGAGCCGATTTTAGAAAATCCCCTGAAAAGTTCATATAATTGATAAATTTTTTTGAATTCAGCGATGTATTTTAGAAAACTCAAAAATAAAAACAAAACAAAGTTGTACTTATTAGTCGCGCTCAAGCTTGTTCTTAGAATTTTTTTATAAGAACCGATTTTTTTTTTCATAAAAATTGTTGTAAGAAAAGTTTCTTATGACTATTGTTATTCAATTAGCAGCGAATTTCTTTTCTGAGACACTGATATGCCAAATGAAACTTTTTTCCTTTTAGAACTATTTTTATTTTATTGTTTCTGACTCACCCTTGGAGCTAATCAGATTTTTATCCCATCAAATAAAATATTGATTTTGCATGTAAGTATTATAAAAAAATGTATATTTATTAAAATTATGTTCTACTATCTTTAAAAGTATTAAATACTTTATTTATTTTTCAAGAATTCCTCTTCTAAATATTAGTTCCTTCTCTTAATAAATACTATTTAATTTTATTGTAAAAAGATTATAATAAATATTAGTTAATATGTTAATTTATATGTTCTTCTAATTTCATAACATATTTCAAATATTTATTTTAAATTAATCTAGTAAGATATGTATCTGTTTTTTTGATTCAATATAATCGAAGAGGATTTTTATTAAATCAATGTTCAAAGTACTTTGACATTTCAATTATCAGTAAATTTATATTAATTCTGCATAAAGGTCTTATAAACAATATCATGAATGACGACATTTATATTGAAACATTACTTTGTTATATCAATCTATTCGGTTCCTGATTAGATTAAAGTTGCACACTATGCGTACTGATTTCAAAACATTAATACAGTAGCTTCTTGATAGTCATTCAATAAATTGCAAACTTTACGAACGATTCTGTCATTGCTCTTTAATTGGCTGCACGCGACGATCGCCGCTCAACTTTAAAATGTTTCTAAAGAATAGTTTGCTGTTATTTTTGTACTTGTGCTGTACTAATTCAATTTTTGGAATTCCGACCGACAAAGATTTAAAATTAGAGCTTGTTCAAGTCGTAAGTTAAAAATTAATACATTTAATAGTTATATTAAAAAACTCACTGGTATAATATAATATTATAAACAGTGAACAAAGTACTATGAATTATTTTTTTAGTTATTTAGACATGGTGCTAGAACGCCTATTGAGTGTGAAGTGAAATTATTAAACAGTAGCAGGTCTCTTTATGAACCATGGGGATTTGCACAATTGACGAACGTAAGTACTATTTTCAATATATTTTAATGCTCAATAATGATTTTTTGTCAAAACTCTGAATTATCTGAAACATATCTGAGACAATAATTTTTATTATATACAATAGAAATAGATATTTTTATTTTATACAATAGAAAAAAACAAAATAAAATAATACATAGTAGAAAATTGTGTGTTTTGTGTAAATTGATACACAAATTGTGTGTAAGTGTACTACAAATTATCTGTGTAATTAAAACTCAAAATTTGATTCTAATTAACATTAATTTTGTGTTAATTGTGTGTAATCAAATTTGATTACTTAGTAAACTAAACTAACCAAAATTTGTGTGAAATTATTTTAAAAACAAATTTATTATGTAAAACATGCCAGTACACAATATTTGTGTATTTAATTTTTCTCGATCACATTTAAATAGATAATGTGTGTTTAAATGAGATCCGATTTTCAACTGTGTAGAAATATTAACAGTTAATCGAATTATTATAGTAATTATTATAAAAAATAATATATTTTATTATTTTTTATTATAGTTCTCTATAATAAAAAATTTCGACTAAAAATGTATAATTAATTCCTTTGTATTACATTAATAATTTATTTTAGATCTTTATAGCAGCTTAAAATTCTAATTCATTCATAATTATTAAATTTCCTATCATAGGAAATTTTTGTATCAACTCAAAAAAATTGAAAATATATCTTGGATGACTTCATTTTACATATACATCGCTTATGCTGTGAAACCGATAAATAATCTCATTTGACTTTGCAACCGCATCAATATTTCTCCGATAAATTAACGCAATCTGTTTCTTATTCAGGAAGGAATGATGCAAGAATATAAAATCGGTGAGATGTTGAAAAATCGGTACGAGGGTTTCATTCCTCACTCTTATAAACCGGAACATGTCTACGCTTACGCTTCAGGCGTCAGCCGCACAAAAGCATCGCTCGAGCTGGTCCTGGCCTCGCTTTATCCTCCTGCCGAAAGACTTAATTGGAATCCTAAACTAAATTGGATGCCGATAGCGATACACTCGAATCCTAGGCCGATGGATATACTCGTCAAGCCGCGGGACTGCCCTAAGTAAAGTCTAATTGATTGTCACCATATAGAATCAGTTCAGTACCGAAATAGGATTTGAAAATAGAATTTAAAATATAATTAGACTTCAGTTTGAATTCATAAAAAAGTCTAAGTTAACGGTATTTTTTTAGACAATAAATTTGTCTATGGTCATTGATGATTAATAATTTCCATAATATTTAGATTAACATTTTGATTATGGGTTATTAAAATTTATGAATTAAATAGAAAAAGTAATAATGAATAATTAAATAAACGGTTATTTCATTTACAGGTACATACGAGCTCTGCAAGAATTATTTAACACTATAGAATTTAAAGAAAAAGTAGCCATATATGAACCATTTCTTGAGAAAATGGAAAAAGTTTTTGCAAAAAATTTTACATTTGAGGACGTATTTTGTGCTTACAATGCAATTCTAGTACATGTAAGGAAAAAAGTATTAAATTTATTAAAATCTTTCGTAAATATTTTGAAAATCACTTTTCTTTTTAGAAAAATATAAACCTTGAATTACCGACATGGCATACCGATGAAATATTCACCAAATTGAAAAAAACAAGTGAATTTTACCTTGATGCTTTATCGTATAACACAGTCTTAAAGAGATTAAATGGCGGAACATTGGTTAAAAGATTCGTAGAAAATATAAATAAGTCAAATTTAAATGAAAATCAAAGAAGAATTTACTTATACAGTACTCATGACAAGACTCTTCATGCTTATGCCAAGGCTCAAAATTTGGTACTTCCCAGAACTCCCGATTACGGGTCTGCTATTATTTTAGAAAAATTCCGAAATCAGATAAATAATAAACTTTACGTTAGAGTAAGAAATCTTATAATTAATTGTATTTATTTTTGTTTTAATTTTAAAGAGTAATAATGATACTTTATTTTATAGATTTTATTTTGGTCTGGTGAGCCAAAAGTATTAAGTATTCTAAAATTAGATAGTTGTACAGAAATTTGTCCTCTAGATGAGTATTTAAAAATTGTGAATCCTATTTTACCCTCAGATGATGAAATGCGTTGTTTATTACAAAATCTTCAACCAGAAAAAATAGAACAAATCTTAAATACTGATTCAACAGCAATTGAAGACTGAAGAAGTTCAAGTGTATTCAGGATATGTAATTTCAAATTATGAATAAACATATTTTTATACTTTCTCCTTTTTATTATACAAAATACAAAAGTATGCTGTCTATACATATATTACGTAATAATCAACTCTTAAAGTATTTTTAATGAAAAAAATGTGTAAGTAGCTGGGAGAAGTCATTTTAGAAAAATAAAATTGATAAAAATAAATAATCTTAAATTACGAGAGAAAATAAATAGTAGGAACTTTTTTATAATAAAAAACGAATGAAAATTTTCAATAAATATTTAAAATTATTTTATTACACTAACGTATTTCTTATTTTGTCTTCTTCGGCGAGTTCATCAAGTATTTGCTTGGAAATTCCCCAAGGAATTGCAATTCCATTATTTTTTAAAGTTTCACGCAAAGATCTCTTATCACATATTGTATCTTCATCCGAAGGAATAACATCTTTCAAAGCGTCCCTAAAGTTATCTAGGGTGCAATGTTTTTTACATCCTGGAATGTCCACATATTCAGAGATCAGCTCATTTTCGTGCTTGATTCCCTTGTAATACTTGACCTTTAAAACACAGAAAAATGTAATGATGTAAAAACTGATAGTAATAATATATATTTGACTTAAACATATAATTGCAGGCATAATAAATACCTTCACAAAGTATTCACCACCCTCTTCATGCAGCTCCACAAACACCGCACTGGAATATGCCGGTGCATGAGGCTTGTAGACTCCCAAAGCCTGCAGAACTGCTGCCACATTTGTTTCGTGGCCACTGTACAACTGAAGTTTGCGACGATTGTCCAGGGTTCCATCTTTGTAAGCTTCCATATCATCGATGAATTTTCGCAGGAGCATTCCTCCATTAAGTCTTTTCATTTCGTTGTTGTAACTGAAGATCTCGTACTCCAGGTTGATACCGTCGAGCAATCGACCGTTAGGGAAGATGTTCTTGGCCCAATGGGGCAGTTCGAGTCCCATAGATCGCTCGGCCATGAAATTGTGGTACAGGAAGTACAGATCGTTCGAGTCGTTGACCTTTTTACCAGTTTCAATGGTCAGATTTACCATGAGGTTATCGAACTGCTTAAGTTTGTCCATGAACTCTTTGGAGTTTTCAACTTTTTCTCGAGCATAGAGATACCTTTTGATAAACGAAGTAAAAGTTAAGTATGCAAGTACAAAATTTATTTCAAATTCACTTATCTAACATTTGAATTGAAAGGCTTACTTTGGGCACTCTTCAGGGACCATGAGGTTGTCATCCAACTTTGGTACATACTTCGCAGGAATTGGCTGCCAGTCTAAGTTTGGGTTCCATTTCTGCTTATTTTTAGGCCTGAAGAGAGCGGCTAACACAAGCTGTAAACTCATCTTTGTTCGATCCGAATCCGTGCTACGTGCCTTGACTTCGTAGGGGTAGTAAGTCTCATTTAAGAAATTAGCGTAATGCCTGCGGAGGTGTTGTCCCAAACGGAATTCTCGCATTTTTCCACTCTATAAACAATATTTTGTTGAAATACTTTTAACAATTCCGAATTAACAACATTATTACTGAACCTCATTTAAACTACTTACATTTGTCAGACCACCAAGTCCCATGGGATCGAACTCATTGTGTATATAAGGATCTTTAGGATACATTTCCAAACCGTTGTCATCAGGTGCTCGGTCGCCATGCCTGAATACCTATACATTAGTTAATAATATTATTATAAATATTATTATAAAAATAAAGAAATGATTTAATCAAAGTAATTACTAAGAGTAATATTTACCACGTTCAATAATTTTAGTTTAGCTTGCGTACTGGCACTGAAATATATTACAAAAATAACGGCGAGAATCACCCCTTTAGCAAACCTGTCCATTCTTGCAAATTTCAAGACTCTCTACGGTTTATTTAAGTTTCAAAAAGTGCCTGTACTTCCACTTGATAGGCACTCTGATTAAGTAATGCTCAAAGCATATAAAAACGCATATTTATATTGAAAAAATGTACATTTGTGCGACTCGGATTGTATATCGATAATGTATACCAGATAAAACTACCTAAAAATACACAAAACGTGTGCATGAGAAATACGGGTTATAAAAACATCAAACTTAATGCAAACATCCTAGAATGTCAATCACACGTATTTAATGTCATTCATTTAATTCACGAAAGCAAACGTGCGTGCCATGCGAATGTAATGAAAAGAAAATTATAAAGAACTCGACCATCTGAATTCTATTATTAAAAAAACTATGCATTATTCTAAAAACAAAAACGTATCGACCGCTCTATTTAAATTAGATTTTTCCTCAATAAAAAAAACAATGTATTAGCAATGCAACAAAGAGATTAATCTTCATTTTTGCAGATCGTTAAAATTCAAATGGCGCCTTTAAGTAGTTCATGCGAAATTTCATCATACTCGAACAAACAATTATTAAATGTCTGTAATGATAAATGTTGTTTTAACGCGTAATGAGAGGCTATTCAAATAAGATGGGTAATAATAAAGTCTTATTTATAGAAAAGTGTATTAATTTATTCACAGAATAAAAAATGTTTGTCTGATACATATTTACACTTTATTGTTGAATTGTGTTGTCGAACAATTCAAATTCGTTAATTTTTTTACTTTTGTCGCAGATCAATTCATTGCTCGAAGGTATCACGTCACCTAGCACCTCTACAAATTTGTCAAACGGGCAAAGTACGTCACATCCTGGGACTTTTTGTGCGACTAACACCGCCGGAATTCCCAGATAATGTAATACCTGTATAAACAAAAATAACATTAATTATTTAAACAGGTTTTTATTGTATGTAATGCAAAATTCGAAGTGAACTTTTAGCGTAAATTACATTACCTTTACGTAATATTTAGAATTCAGTTCGTAAAGCTCGATTATAACAGCACTGGTATATTCAGGTACATGTGGTTTGTAAACTCCCAAAGCTTGCAAAAGAGCTGCTACGTTAGTTTCGTGTCCGCTATAAAGTGATATTTTGCGATGCTGTTCCATCGGACTTGATTTGACCGCTTGCATATCTTTTAATATAGCGTATAAGAGTTTACCTACAAGTATATAAAAACAAATTTGATAAACATTAGCTTATATCAGAGTTAACAATGTTACTTTGAGCACATTTTTTATTCTACTTAAATATTGTTAATATTAATTGATTGAAAACAATTTGACCCCCATAAGTGGTGGGAAGGTACTGAAATAGGCCTTTGATTTTTCAAAGTCTGACTAGTCCGCGCCATTATCTACTGCAAACCTTTATTAATAAAAAACTATTTAAGATAATTACTTAAAATTTATACTGCGATTTTGCCTTACTTAAAACATTATTTCAACAAATTTTTAGGTCATTTAATATATTTGTTTTTTTAAGTTGAAAATGTGAAAAAATTACCAGACAGTCGGTAGGTATAGGTATTACATGTACAGTAAAATTTCATATATTTATGTATTTTTGTAAGTACAAGATGTAAACAGAAATGCAATATCGACGGGATCCAGAAATCGTAAATAGATGTTTAAAAAAATATAAAATTTTATTTAAATATGATAATTACATAATATCACATAAAATTTCTTTGGGCTCGCATTGTGCTGATGAATTAACTGCAAAAAATGAGAATTTTTATATTTCATAAATTGAGTTCGAGATTATCGTATAATTGGCCCAAATGTATAATAAAAATTTCACTGTTGATATCGCATTAAAATTCACTTTCATAAGAGTGCGGAACAGAGAAAAATGTTTGTTTTCATTCATACTTTGCGTAACCGTTCCACAAATAAATTATGTGCGTACTTACAAATGTTGTCACAACTGTTATACTAGGGAAAAGTTACAGAAATGCACGCAAAAAAATGACGTATCGACGATCACGTAACCAAGAAATTTACATTTGGACATAAATTCATATTCAGCAGTATGGCTCAAATGATAACATTTACCTAGTTTTTCAACCCGAGAAATATCTTCAAATTTTAAGTTATTCGCTTTGACGAATTCGTCCCTGTTCACTGAAACCACAGTTTTCCTTACAGATTTTTAAATATAGGTTGTAATAAAAGTAGCGCCCAACAGACAACTATAAGTCATATAGGAACTCTCTTGTATATATAATAATAATTTGTGTCAATTCTAATTTTTCTTGTATCATGTAAAAACTTTAATAGAACGTTTAAAATAATTTTTAATGTTCGAAAATTGTCAATTGAGAAAAAAATTATGCGGTATAATTTACCGAATACATATTGAAAACTCACCTCCATTGAGCCTCCTCATGGTCGTAGTATAACTAAATAACTCGTACCAAAGATTAATACCATCAAGGAGCTTGCCACGTGGGAAAATTTCCTTAGTCCACTCCGGAAGCGTTAAATTCATGGCCGATTCAGCGACTAGAATGTGATAGAGATTGTACATGTCGTTGGGTGTCGAGATCTTTTTCCCAGTCAGTTCGGTCAACTGGTTCATGAAACTTCGGAAGCTGTCAATTTTTCGAGTAACTTCCGGCTTCTTTTCTATTCTTCTGGCCTCCAAACGATACCTGTTATAGATAAGAAATAGCTTATAAAACTGGACTGATAAAAGATATTACAAAGTAATTAAATTGAATTATTTACTCAGGACACTCTTCGGGAATCATGAGCCAGTCTTTTGAGGGTGATACATAGGTCATAGGTATAGGTTGCCAGTTAAGCTGTGAGTTCCATATCTGTTGGCCCCTGGGCGGATAAAGAGCTGCAAGGACCAGCTGCAGGCACATTTTCGTCCTTTTGTAGTCGGTGCTCCGTGCAAACACGGAATCAGGCAAGTATATGTCACCCAAAAACTCGTTGTATTTGTATCGAAGCAATTTGCCGAGCGCATATTCGCGACGCTTTCCCTCCTGCAGATAATTCGTTGAATTATGAAAAAGTTTTATTTCTATCCGAATAGAACATTATAAATAGGCCCCTAATTATAGCCTAATTAGATTGTCTAATTCATGATATAATTGCGGATCTTAGTTAGGCGTTTATATGCCTTTAGGATCTAACAAAATGTGAATTATTAGGTGTAGATAATAATAAATGAATTTCCATTTGGTAATGCGTTGAAAAGTTTTGGCAAAACGAAACATTTTACTGACTATACACAGTAATATGTCAGGTTTGAAAATCCGAATAGAAAATTAAATAGATCTTAATCGATATTTAATTAGATTGTTCAATTAGTAATAAAATTGTGACAGTTAGACCCTAATGGAGCCTTGGCTAGGGCTCTAGAAAATTTAAATAATTAGACCTCACTAATTAATTTTTTATTCACTATTAAGTTGCATCGAAATTCATTTCAATACATTATCATGCATTTAAATTGATGATTATTAAACATGTATATATTAGTGGGCAGTTGTTACGTGCGTGCTTTAATCGACCTATTAAGTGATAACATAACAGGTGATTCAAACTACACTGTAAGACAAAACAAGTCTTGTTTTGTCATACATTAACACTAACGAAAATATTTAAAATAAATAAATATTAAACGTTTTGATAAAAAGGTGAGTATTTTTTTTTTAAGAAAAATAAAAATGTGACTAATTGTCTCTTAAACTCGCAAGGAAACACAGCGCGCCAACACATCAGATAAAGCAAAACTCACATTCGTCAAACCACCGAGACCTTCCGGATAAAAGCTGTCCTCGTAATGTGGATCCGTTGGGAACATCTCGACGGGATCGGGCGCGCGATCGCCATGCCTGTAGACCTTGACGCAGATCAAACAACAAGCACAAATCAAAAAAAGGAAGCAATAAATCCTGTCAATGGATTCTCGGCGCTTACCACACTCACGAATTTCAATTGCGGCCGACCTGACGTCTCCGCCGCTGCAACCTCAACCCTGGCAATCGTAGCGATCGCGGCAATTAGAAGAGCGCCGGCTATTGTGCTGCTGAGTTTCATTCTCCTCGAGTGCGCGCGAGCGCCTGAAAAATGTTAGGAATGATATTGAGCAATAAGTTTGGTTTTTATGTTTACAAGGTTGTATGAAGTGCAGTTATAAGGCCTTATTGTTATCTGCATTTCATTCAAATTAAGATTAATTGTCTGTCTTCGAATTAACGTGTTAAGTGATGGGGCACGTGGTAGAATTTTATGTCAATTAAAGTTTTAGTTTTTATGTGTAATCAGTAACTAATATTGTGCACAATCGACCTTTTATGTATGTACATACATTTACATTTATATACTTATTATTAAAAGACTTTTTTAGGTGTAAAGATATAAAGAATAAAAACAATACTATTGACTTAAGTAATGAAAAGTAAATGATATTGAAATGTCAAAGTTACAGTAATAATCTGTGAAAAAATAACTATAATAATTGCATATCCTTAAATTTTCCTGCAATAGCACATGCGTAAAGTGAAACATTTGTATGCGGTTTGTACATATCAAAGCATTGAATTTTTATGCATTCTAAATTTGCATCTGCATTAAGCGATAAGGAGCAAAAATATATCTTTTTAGTTCAGGCTTACGCCTAAAGCTTGATCAATTTTGTACATAAAAGTTAAAATTTTCATCAAACAATTAATTATAGCACGTAATCAAAAATTTATTTACTTTAAGAATTAGGTTGCCATTCAGTGTTGAAAATGAAGTGTAATTTATTATGATTTGCGTGTTATATTAACTGTAAATAAAAGACTACCTTGTTACGCATTTATAAGAAATAAAAGTTGATCTCGTTTTTATTAAATTTAGAGTAGCAAAAAATTATTTTAGATTATCGGGATCCCGATTATTTAACGCAACAAACTAAACAGTTTAATAACATTTATTACAGTTACATCAATTTTAAAAATTAAGTTCAAAATTATACAGAAAATAAATTCAAATATTTTACTAACTTGGGCGTCATTTTAAATTTATCTTACTTTGCTAAATACCATAGATATCAGCTAAAGTAGGAATGACTAAGATCACATTTCGATGAATTGCGCATATTTTGTTAAATCAAGTTAATACACAGACAAATCAGATGTATTCAAATCTACCGATAAGACGCAGACGTTTTATTATGTTCACGTGAAAATTGATAAAAAGAACAGATTATGCTGATAAGAACAGATTATGCTGATAACGATTTTATCAGCCGATTATTCTTTAATAGTCTTACTACCCGTGACTAGCACTCGCTATCAAAGTAAGTGATTATAATATCATTTATATAAAATTCGCTATAAAAATATACATTCTAAAATTATAAGTTACCACCGCGCAACAATTAAAACAAAAATCTACATTTAATCTTTCAAATAAACATATGCAATGATTAATAAATATCAATCGCGTAAACCAAAGAAACTAAACGATCAGTGCAAACCAAAGAAACTAAACGATCAGTGCAAAGTCATATCTCAAAGCAAAACCAACAGAATAAAGAATTCAAACCGCGCATCAAAAGCTCACGTGCGTTAAAGTGCTAATTTTCATTAAAGTGAAGATTAATCGTGATCTTCAACAAAATCAACCAAATAAAGAGCGAAAACTAACGGACAAATGCGAACGGTAAACAAAAAGTTTAGTGCGTTTATACATATATACGTATGCCTACTTGCGAGAGGTGGATTGGTCGGCGGCAGTCAGAGACTAGACACTGCGTCTCACGCGGGGACGTCGACACGCGCTGCAGCCCCTACCTCTACCCCCCGGGACTATTGGCCTGATGCGCGATCCGGCTTTCTACCCGAGCCGATCGAAGTGAAAAATGTATCATTGCGCAAGTTTCTTTATATCTCTTTGTCTGTCCCGCTGATGACGCTGTGAGCACGCGAGTCGCCGACTTGATAAGGCAGGAGATCGCGGCTGATATATTCTGACTGGAGTTGATCAACCGAAAATCTGACGATACTGTCAAAAATTGATTGGCGTCATAGAGTATTAGAATTTAAGGTTGAGGTGAAGTTTTGATGAGGCTGCATTGTAGAGTAATGGTTTTTTAATTGTTTGTGTTATGTTTCTTGAAACGTTGCGTGAGGATTGAGAAAACATAGTATTGTTACGATACTGTCTTTTAGGAAAATTGATGTGACGTGGAATTATAATGACGATTGTCAGGCATTTTTTATAGATGAACAATCGAATAAATAAATACGTTGGAAAAAAATATTTTTGTTATGTATTAAATAATCAAACGTAATAATGACTTATGATTTAAGTGACGTTAGTCATACTAAAATTTTTAAATAATGACGCTTACTTATTTACATATAAAAACTATTTTTTCTGAATTTAATAATAATTTAAGTCTGTAAAACGTTGTTTACTGTAAGTAAAAAGAAATATTACTGCATATTTTTTCAAATAATATTTTTATAAGTTTGAAGTATTAATTCATTTGAATAAAGTCAATGTTTTATTGATGTACGTACAAAATTATCTGCCTTGCTGTTTATGGCTGTATCTTCATTGTAAAAATTGTATTTAGATACATTTTTTATTTACACTGTTAAAACGTCAAATCATTAATGTAGTCATAAAATTACTGAAGATGTAAAAATAAATATTTTACATACTTTATTCTTTCACACGTTCTTCGTTTCCTTGAACTCTCCCGCATGCGATTGCAAAAGCACCTGTTTGGTCTAAAAATCTATTATTAGAACTATTCCTACTCATCATGCAAAATTTTACTTACCTTTTTCAATAAATTATATAAATATAAATATAAAGCGTCTGCGAAAGATAAATCAATAATGATAATAATATCGATAATTATAAAAATTTAATACTACTTTATATCGATACCCTAGCAGAAAAATGTTCTACGCTAAACTAAGAAAATTTATAAATATTAATAAAAGTCTATGAATAGTTATAAAAAATGTGTATTTTAAAAAGAAACGCTTAGAATTTTATAAATCGTCTTTTTTAATAATACATTTTATACGTATATTAACAAGTAATTAAAAAATTTAATTAATTATTATTAAAAAGAAAAATAGAATAAAAAAGCACTTGATTGATTTAAAAGAAAGAAAAAATAGAATGATAGTCGTTTTTAATGTTGTAGATTAGGAAATGCTAAATGCTACTAATAATTAAACTAAATGAATTTAATAAGTATGTGATGACGAGCAAGATGATAATAAGAAGTTAAAATTGTCACTTATTGTAGGAAGTTAATAACATCAAACGTCATAATTATACTTAGCTTATCATTATAGTACTAAACCTTGTAACCATAAATAGTACATTCTTAAGAATTTTTACAGGCAAACTGTTTGCCGAGACTTGATAATTTTCATTAATTTAACGGGCAAAATAATTTTAATTAGTTTTAAATAAAAATTATTCGATAATTTTATCTCCTTTAGCATTAATTAATTTGTTTATGTAATAATTATTTATAAAAATAATTTATATATAATGTACTTTAACAATAATTAAGAAAGATAAAATATTATTTTTGAAAAATTAGAAACATGAGCAAGTATATATTTGTTTATCTAACAGTATTTTACTAGTTTCTAAGTCTGATACTAGACAATTAGTTTAGATATTAAAAAATTTGGTATGAAATAACATAGATATCAAATAATAACCGATTGTGATATTGATTATGATATATTAATACAATCAAAAATAAACAGCACTTTATAACGTTAGCAACCTAAGCCGCTAAATTGCTGTCATAAAATCATCTGTGAACACTCGTATACGATAAGAAAGAAACTTGCAAGATGCAAAATATCGTCTTTCATTCCCCGAAACTCATCTTGTTAGGCGCTTTTACGCTTATTCGATGTACGCGATAAGCTAAATTTTAATTCTGTTTTGCTTAAAGTGATAAGTAATATTTTTTTATTCATTAAAATAATTTCATTTACAGTCGAGTTGATCGAACAGAATTTCATTAATACGAGTGTGAACATTAAAAATGGCGCTTAAAATTTTGTTGTTTGCAAGTTTGATATTGAGTTTAGTTATACTTATTTCGGCCAAAAAAGAATTGAAGCTTTTACATGTGGTAAGTATTATCTATTTTTATTAAATATAACTTCAATTTATAATTTTTTCATTTTAATATCTTTGAATATTAATTGTAATTGTAAATCAGTAAAAGTCACGTTGCTATACCAAGTAAAGGAAAAGATAACGATTTCGATACGTTCTTTAAGTATTTCAAACACAAAAGAACTTATATTTGTAAAAAAAGAAAACAAGAATTAATTGCTTTTTCAATATTTTATTTTTTTTAAGACTAATTTTAAATTCTTTATGCAAAATTGCAGAATAAATATTTATCACTATAACGTTTCAGTTATCAGCAAACAAATTCTACGTTCCTGTTCATAACTATTCGTCACCTACATTTGAAGTACCAGCAAATTTAACTTACGAATATTTTGTAAAAAATGCCGTAAATTTGCCGAATGTAAGACTTTTGTAATATAATATTGCAATCAATCTACATCGATTCAAATCTGTTTTATGTATTTTTAGAGTGCCAAAATGCATTTGTTTAATCTTGGAGTTGATTTAAGAAGTATGTACGGCAATTTCCTAGGGTCGGTATACGTAGATGAAATAACAAAAATGCAGACTACGGGTTTCCCGGTTTCAATTATGGCAGGAGAGTTGATAAATGCTGGACTTTGGCCGCCAGTTGATTTTCAGATATGGAAAGAAGATCTGCTTTGGCAACCAATTCCTTTTGGTATTGCTTTTTTTATATATAAAAATACAATTTTTTCCTCACCGTTCATGATCTAAAGTTTACTTTTTTTATAGATTACATTCCAGTAGAAGAAGATGCTCTTTTATTAGGAACACTTTGTCCTAACTTTGAATATGAAACTTCAAAGGTCTTGCAAAATCACTATAATCTATCTTTGGATCACGCAGAGCTTTTTTATCATATCAATAAAGAAGGTCCATTAAAAGTGGAAAATCCGATTAATGTATCCCTTCTTCACCTGGCTTTAGAAAACAGTGTTAGTTACTTAATACAACTGTCACATATAAATTACATCATTTTAATTTAAATCTACAAATAATATGATCTAATAACGAATCCTTACAGGTCGAACTTGGCCAAACTTATCCAGAGTGGGCAAAAGTCATTTATCCTTCCGAAAACCTAATGAACGTCACACTAACAGCTTACGATCTACTATCTACAAGCACTTTACAGAAACGCCTCAATGGAGGCTCGCTTCTTAAGGCCATCATCAAGGATTCAAGAAACTATATAAACGGAACTTTGAGCAGCAATCGCAAAATCAATATTTACAGTGGCGACGATCGTAATTTTGCGGGTGTCATAAAGAACTTAAACTTGCCATTGCACAGTTTACCAGATGCAGGAGCAGCTCTTATTTTCGAACTCATGGCCGAAAATAATACATATTTTGTCAAGGTATTATCATAATTAAATTGTAATATTACTACTAATTTACTTATCAAAACATATTTTTAGGTCAATTATTATACGGGCACGAGCCGCGAAACGGTTCCCCTGAAACTTGAGGGCTGCGATTTGCTCTGTCCTTTGGATAAGTTTGCTCATCTGGTTGCGGACGTTCTGCCTGAAAACGAATTATCTCTTTGTGGCTCGATGATCAAAGAACACGAGAATTCGCAGCCTGGTGGAGCTTCTTCGAACATTCATTTTTCGATGCTTGCTGTTTTACCTTTAGCCATTATTTTTGCTTCAGCTCATATTTTTTCAGTGTAACTGTAAATAAGTTCCATGAACTCGTCTGATAGAATTATTACAATAATTAAGCAATACACCTCTTTGTTATACTTATATTTAAGTTCAATTTTTAGTGTTTATATAAAAATTATATTTTAAATACAAAAAATTATCTTATCTTTCACAAATTAAAAGTGATGTATTTACAGAGTCGTTTTTAAATAATTAATAAAGTGAAGGTTACGCGGTTTAGCGTAAGACCTTAGTAGTTTAAAAGTTAAACTAGAATTGCGTTTGTTAATAAATATTCTTCCATTATAAATTTGTTCTAGAAAAAAAATCTTTGTATATAATTTACCGATACAAAATAAACTCTATTCTTTATAAAAATGTGGTTTCTATCGGACTTTATGACCTTTAGCCTAATAGGCAATTTCTTTGGACTCTTTTTTGACACTGACTTTAACACAGATATGGTATTACAATTAAATTTTCAAGTAGTTGAGAAAAAGATAAGCGCACAGACTTTTGAATTTTCGACTCCTAGCATCGTTGCAGCTAACGCTCTTGCTGAAAATCGATTTTCGGAAGAATTTTTATTTGGAGCTGCATCATCTGCATACCAAATTGAAGGAGCTTATGACTCTCCTGGTAATTTGTTCTTTACGAAATACAAACTATAAATTTGGTGTACTTAATACTGTAACTTAAAACATTATTTATAAAAACTCTTTATAATTTTTTCTGTTCTTCAAAATAACTTTTATGCAAAATCTTAATTAACATAATTTTTTATTGCACAGAAAAAGGAGTATCGGTATGGGATTTTTGGACACATACTAATTATAATCCTGCCGTAGATAATAGCAATGGCGATGTCGCATGCGATTCTTTTAATAATTATGAAAATGACATCGAACTTGTGAAAAATTTAGGGGTAAAGCTTTTTTGAGTTATACAATTTGTCTTATAATTAAATAATTCTTTATTTTTAGGCTAACGCTTATCGAATCTCATTGTCCTGGACGCGTATTCTGCCAAATGGTCTAAGCGATTTTATCAGTCTTGAAGGGATTCGATATTACAATAACCTAATAAACACTATGGTTTTACAAGGTATTACGCCAATAGTAACGATACATCATTTTGATATTCCATACAAATTACAATTGATGGGTGGATGGACTAACCCGAAAATGATCGACTACTTTGAAAACTTTGCAAGAATTGCTTTTACATACTTTGGAGATAGGGTAAGATATTAATAAGTGTCGTTTTTGGACAATCAAAGTACAAATATTCTTTCTGTAATTTTACAAATAAGTTCTACTTATGGGCTGACGAATTTAGAGGAATAATTATTTTTCATAAATAATAAAATATTTTATAATTTAGGCAACCTTCAAACAATCTTTTTATTTTTGATCCAGTTTTAAGCTCAATTTTGTCTGCAGCAACGTAATTTATAAACACTGTACAAAAGCAGTTTGTTTGCAAAATTCATAAAGTTTTCTAAAAAATTGTTCATATAAAATCATTTTAAAACTCGATAAATCTATCCAGAAGAAAATTTTCATCTTAATTTCTCATGAAATCAACCATATTTATCTGAACTTCTCAATGAATTTTTTTTATATATCTGAGATAATTTCTTATTTTATAAGGTAAAACATTGGATAACGATTAATGATCCCTGGGAACTATGTAATGTACAATTTGGAAATCCCCTCAAACCTCTTTATAATGACAGTACAATTGAAAATTATTTATGCGTACATCATGTTCTTCTGGCTCATGCAAAATCCTATCGTGCGTATCGCAAAGATTTCCAATGGCTGCAGAAAGGTAATTCATAATTGCTACTTTAATTATCTACTTAATTACTATCTTACTCAATTTAAATGATTATATAAATAGTACTTACTCACTTAGTACATTTTTAAGAATCTTAGATTTCAATTGGTTTCATCATAATTAAAAATTTTCTAAATTCACAGGCAAAGTAGGAATAAGCGTAAGTACCCGCTGGTTCGAGCCAGATGACTACACCTCAGTAGAAGACGCCGAGGCTGCCGAGGTCAGTTATCAATTTTCAAACTACTGGGTCCTAAATCCTCTTCTCAGCAATAACGGCGGCTATCCGGACATAATGCAGCTAGAAGTCGGCATTAAAAGCGCTCTGCAGTTCATCAAGACGTCAAGATTGCCGACTTTCTCTCCGGAAGAAATCGAGATGGTTAAGGGAAGCCTCGACTTCCTTGGCATCAGTTTCTTCACAACCTACAGCGCTAAATCGCTCTCCGAGGGTACCGAAGACATCGGTGAGTTCAGTGGTAATGGCAGAAAACCGTCTGTAGAATCAGACATGGGTGCCAAGTGGCTGCCTTATGATGAAGCCTTCGGAGCCTTTGACATAAAAGTGAGCTAGTTTTTAAATCTGAAACGATAATATTTATCTCTGTAGCATTTAATTGTTATTATGACTAAGCCCCTGTAAGATCAAATAAAAAATTTTATGGATGATTTACAGAATACAGCAGCGAATTTCGGCAAACTGTTACAAAGATTAAATGAAGATTATATTCTGCCGCATATTTTTATAACTGCAAATGGTTATGCTGATTTCGGTGAGACTTACGATTTAGATAGAACTGTTTATCACTACAATCACCTCGTCGAGTTATTCAAGGCAATGAAATTAGGACTCGACGTTAGAAGCTACATAGCCTGGTCATTGATGGATAGTTTTGAATGGGCAGATGGTTACAGGTTCGTGCTACTAAAAATAGCAGATTTTAAAGAAAATTTATAAAATTAAAAAAATTAACCTTTTTCTTTATAATACTAAATTGAATTTTGGAAAATTCTTTATTACTTACGTTTTTAACTAACAAATTTTATAATTTTAGGTGTTTATAAATACTGTCATTATAATAATTCCTTATATGTTAATCTAACTATAAACTATTATTTTTGCAAAAAATTATTAAACCCTTTTATTACAGAAAACATTTTGGATTGTACGGAGTTGAAATTACTGATGAAAAACGTACAACACAGAAGAAATTATCGGCCGAAACTCTAAAAGATATTTATGAATCGAAATCAATACCAGAACTTGTACTGGCACAATAAATACTATCTATTATTTATTAATTGTACGGAAATTTAAAGGAGAAATAAACTCATAAAGACCTGTCAGCATGCTCACTTTATTTCAATTTATTTAATAAGGTAATGACTTCATTCGTCTACAGAGGAAGAAGTTTGATAAAGACTATTTTTATCCTTCTACTTCTAAACTGCGGGCAAATATTTTACATTGCCTATGAAGACTGAATCGAATTTCGCACATTTTTATTTTACTAAAAAAAGAATAAAAAAACTCTTCTGATATAACATATATAGACTTATAAAATCAGTATCGCCGTTGATTCTTGGTCTACATATTTTCTGTTTTAAATTGTTAGTTGTTTGAAGCTTTTATTGTACTCTTTTTTTTATGTAAATCCAAGATAGTTATATATTTTGAAATATACAACAAATGTATTTCAAAACACATTCATTTTCCAGAATAATTTAAAATTTTAATGGTTTAAAATTAAAAATCTGTTTTGCTAAAAATTTTATTTATTAAAGAAAATTATCTTTTTGAAAGAAGTACTATTTAATTTACTCATTCATAATTTTTATTTAAGTGTTCATGTAACTAAAAGCAATAACTATCAATGAATTTATTAAATGTCACGCTGCTGCAGGGTTATGCAGGGTTATATTATAACATTCATTTACGTTTGTATAACATTTTTTGTTTTAATTCGTATATGATAGTATACTACTTTTTTCGGAAAAAAATTATATACAATTGACTTTTTTGCTTAATTTTCACTATAAGTGTTAATGTATTTATCCTGATTCTATTTTACATGTGTATTCTAAACGAAAAAATAATAACAATTTTAATTTATTTAAGGAATGAAATTTTTTACATTATTTAATGAACATTAACAGATACAAAAAATTTATTAAGAACGAACAATTCATTAAGTAATAAGTATTACAAACACTGACATCAACAAGACTCGCGATAAAAGTGTAAAAAAGCTCGAAAGATGTACTTTCCTTATAAAAATGTACATTGTACACATAAAATTGTCAACGTGATCGATAATACTCTTCAATGTAAAGAATTTGTAAGTATTAGATACTTAAAGAGTGATAGATTTAGTATGTATACATACATATATAGTTTACTAACTACACTTTTACACGATTATCGACCACGAAGAATAAAAACATCTAAATCGAATATTATTAACTTGAAGAAATCGTTTAATCATCAGAATTTTAAATCATTTAAAAATCGCTGTTACACATAAAAATTTTTAAAAAAATCATACAAATAGTTGGAAATTAAACGATTTCTGACATATATCATATATTAAAATCTAAACGTAGTAATGTATTAACGATATGAATCACAATATTTTTTCTTTGAAAACCTTAAAATGTATAATAATAATACTGTTAAATAATAATCATAAGTGAAAAATGTGTAACGAATAATAATTTTAATTTGTAATTGTAATATATTGATCCCGCATTTCACTGGAATTATCGTACAAGTATAAAAATGTTCAAAAACATTATGAATATAAAAAAGATTATAACGCAACGATTACAGAAAACATACAATAATCTATACCAACATTGTTGATAAATTCTGCAGCGCAAACACGTAAATCTTGTACATTAAATCTTGTACACTCTTATTCTCTTTGTTATAATAATTTGTATTTTTACAATAATTTTCATTTACGAGTTCGACATTAAAAAATATTGTTTTAGGAAATATGTACCTACTCATCTACATTCAATCTTATTTTTAACTTCTGTCGCAGTTTTTTTCGCAATTTTGTTTAAAAATAACTTTTAAAATCAGTCACTTAATAAAAGTCTGCTAAATTTTCGTAAATTCTTTTCATGAAAATGTCTTTATTCGGTTTAAGAAAAATTTGAAACAACGTTAAACATTTTGCAGTTATTGTTACAAATATTTTCTAAGAAAATGATTTGAATGGGTAAGTTACTTTTAATACTTGATTTACACTAATATATAAATTTTCAATGATTGTAGATAGAAAATTTAAGAATGTATTAAAATTTTGCTAAATGATAAATTGAGCAAGTGTAAATAAGTACTTTCAGAAAAAAATCTCAGTAATCTTGCTAAAATGAAAAATCTATAGTATGAATCCATTTAGTAAAATTCAGCACCAAGGATGATTGTATTAAACACAATTAAGATTGTTCATTGAAAATATTTACGTGGTACAGTTGGCAGTTAAGATAATTATTGAAATGGTTAACTCTTTTTGAAAGAGTTTTAATATTTCAAAAAATTTTCAGTGTTCCTTTTTTCGAAAAGTGAGCAAAGAATAATTTTTTACAATTGTCACAAATTTTTTAATTTTTAATTAGAAATTTACGAAGATACTGGGTTCTTTTAGCCAGTAAATTCCATCAAGTATACAAATAAAATTCTAAATTAATAGACGACTAATACTGATTTTTTTTGTTAATGGTAACTTGTTGCAAATTTTTTGTATTGTTTAATGTTGCTTTGTCAGTCTGATGCGTGAAATAAAACATCTGTATTACGTGTACACGTATATATGTAATATGTAACTAGAAAATAGTGAACTCTTTGCGTTTCGTAACGCAAAGATATAGAATAATCACAGTTTTAGTGAGAACAAGAGACAACAAGTGCGATATAATGATTTTAATAGTACTTTTGTTAAAGTCGATCTAATGAGTAATATATATACTCACATAACGTAATGTCAGTATATTATGTTGTTAGGAATGTTCAAGTAAATTGCAGTTGGTAAATAAAATATTTACAAGCTTTGGTAAATGACAACTATAAATCAGGTATAGAAATTCTTTCTTTTTAACCAGCAGTGGCTATTGTAAAAATTAGTTTAGTATTATCCTAGATTGCATTAGTAGCATAAGTTTAGTTAAAAACTAATGAACTTACAAACCTATGGAATCCATAATAATTATAGAAATAATTTTCAACAATGGTAGATAATTGTCACAGTAACGTTTGGAATTCTTGGTAATTTAATATACGATACGTCCGTTTGCGTATAAGAGATGCAGATTCACACTATCACTTACACAGGCACACATACACATGTTTATAATACGTGAAAATATTCGATTGGCACGTAAATATGTTTTAGTTTTTTTTTTCACTTTTCGAGGATTTCTTATTAATCACCATCTGAAGACTCTGTAGAGCTTTCTGGCATCGAACTAAACCAATTTCCACGAGAACTGCTGCTTCTAAATTTTGAAAATATAAAAATTTTATTAAAATTAATTATTATTACTCAATAGTCAATTTCGTTTCGTCTTTTATTATTTGTAAATAATATTGTTTTAAACTTAAAATTTAACAATTCAAGCCTTAAAAAATTATGTAAAAATATTTGCTAAATTTTTAAAAAAAGACGTGAAAAGTATCATTTAAAACATGTTGTATGTTTAAACTAACAAAGTTATAAATAGGATTATTACACAGTATACGTATTAGCAACATTGAAAATGGTGGAAAAGTATTAAAAGAGTATATTAGTAATATAATAGATGCAAATATTACCTTGTACGTTGTCGGGTGCTTGTTGGTAGTGTAAGGGAAGTTCTGTAATACTGAGGAGTTACACTGGAAGCAGCATCTTCTGGTCTTCTTTGTAAAGTCATTGTTTCATGAGGCGATGTAACAAGCTCGTCCTCATTGTCTAAATAATACCTAGAACCTGTAGCACTTTTACAATTTTCACATTCACTACGATAATCATCAGTATCATCATGTAATGGTGGTAGAGCTTGTGTACTACATGTACAAGTTACTGAATCAAAACTTCCCTCTTCATTGACTTCATTTGCAGCAGCTAGTGGGGGCTGGTTAAAGTAAAATAAATATTAATTTAATTCATCAATCAAAAAAATCTATTTTTTAATTCGAATTTAGAAAAAATATTTAAAAACTTAAAAAATTGAATAAATATTTGGATCTAAGTAACTGCTGATCATAATGACAAGATTTTAAAATTTCTATGAATTTACCTTATAATTGCATAAAGTTGAAGATATATCTGCTGGCTTAGCTTCTATTGGTTTCACAGATGTAGAAGGAGCATCTCGAGAAGTAGATGTAGAAGCAGCATCATAAAAAGCATTTGTTCGCACTGCAGCATCGCCACTTAACAGAGTTGATGGTACGCTTGATGGAATAACCGTAGAAGGAATTGTGGATCTTGGAGAAGGATTTCTATCACTAATATTATTTTTAGGAAGAATCAACGGTGTGTCAAATAATGGAGCTACTGATTGATGCACTGAATACTCTCTTCGCAATCGTAAACTTCCGCTAGTTACTAAGGTTCGCGGTATCGTCCTATGAGTTCCTACATTAGTATTAGGAAGTGTTGCAGATATTGTGAATGCTCCACCTTGTCGAGGAAGTGTAGTATGCTGCTGATGATTTTGAGTAGATGAACTTTGAGCGCTTGGTAACAAAAGTTGATTATTTGAGGAGACTGCATGTTGTGGAGTAATACTTGAAACACTATTGGATAATGCTGAAAATATCGAAATATACATTCTAGAGTTTTATTTAGACAAATTCGGTCTAAATACATAAACAATTAAACAATTAATTTATAAATTAATTAAAGAATTTTGCTTTACCTGATCTATTTACAGGTGTTGGTAAATTCTCATAAGTATTTGCATCCATTGTAAAGCTAGTTGTGCAAGTACCAGGACAAAAGTCAGAAGCTGTTGGTTCCGTTTGATTCAATTGGTAGCAATTATGAGCCGCTGGACTACTTAACGGCCTATTATTAGTAGAAATCAACGGAGATGTACTTGTAGCATTACTTTGTGAAAGTGTAGGAGAACTAGCTGGTAAACCATTTTGACTATTGGTAACTATTGAGACATTTGTATGTGCATTTTGAGCACTTAAGTAGGTACCAGGAAAATTCAAGGGAGATAGTGCATGTGGACTCATGGATGATAACAAAGCCTGCTCAGCTCTAGCAGCTGCTACTGCTTCCTCGTAAGGTGGCGGAGCTTCTCCTCTTGGAAAATAGTTGCTAGGTGGCTTCCATAGGGGATAGTTACCATTGCAGGGTAAATCATCCATTGGCATACCATGTTGCACTGTGTTTCTGTCCAAATATCCCATGCTGCCTAGAGATCTTTGATCATCAGCTAACTGATGACTCTGTCTTCCAGCTACACAAACTAATAATTACTGAGTATCAGTAGAAATCACAATCTTATGAATAATATTATAAAAATTTTTAAACAACTTCTTTTGGTAAAAATTTTAATTTGAAGTAATGAATTATAAATATATTTGTATAATGTTTATAAAAAAATTCCTAACAATAAAATGTTATAGAGTTCACACAGTACCTCTAATTTTTCTCTGCCTTAAGCGGTGTATTAAGAATATCAAGAGACTGAGAGATAAAAGAGCAGTTAAGCAGCTTGCCACTAGCCGTAATCCCAAGTCATAATTTGTACTGCTGTCGACCACGCTTGTCCCATTTCCATCAGTTTTATCATTTGTTGTGGAAGATATAGCATCGTCCAAGCATATTAACTCACAGCAGGTCTTACCAAATTGAAAAGTCTTACAATCTTTATATGGTAAAGATTCTTGATCTTTGTACTGTAAAATTGTTAACAAGTGTTTAAATACATTAACGATTCCCTATTATTTCGTTGTTTAAATAAACTTAAAAATTGAAAAAATTAAAAAAAAACTTAATAACAAGAGATTAAAATGTTAATTTTAGAAAGTAAAATTCTACAAAGTTATTGACTCAAAATAGTTTATAAAGCATATATGCGAACGTAGATAGTATAGATTGAAAAGTAATTTTAATGTCTGAATAAACACAAGGGAGCCATTAGCATAATTATAACAGGTCAGTAAGAGAGAATAATTAGCAGGATAAATAAAGCTAAGAGCACGAGCTCGTACCTTGCAGAAGACTGCTTTGCATAATGTAGGATTGCCATTATCACACACACAGAGTGTACAAGGCTCTGGTCCAGGGATGTAATGATAGCCTGTCTCGTGATACAGCCCATTTACATCTCTACAGGTAGCACCGCCAGCTAGCGCTTCGCCTTTACAACAGAGAGAGAGATAAAAAATAGAGGATCGAACGAGCAGGACGCGAATGCGCGATATATGTATAAGTATACGCGAGTAGATACGAAAAAGATGAGTATATAAGTAGGCAAGTGTATAAGTATAAAGAGCGCGCGAAAAGAGAGGCCTGATAAGGGCCTAGGTAGGAAAGAGACGAGGAAGTGTGTCGAACACGCAGAGAGGGAGCAAGAGCGAGAAAAGCCTGGCCTACTTTTTTGACATGTGCGCGAGCGCGAGAGATGCTGGAAAATCAGGACAGCTGATAAGTAAAACGTACGAAGGAAAAACAAAGGAGAGGAGAGAGAGAGGCAGGTGGTCTACTACAGGAGCAGTCGAGATAAAAGAGCCAGTCAATATAAGCCTAGCGCGCGCAGGCCGTTATACGAAAATAATCTGGCATAAGCGTATATGTATATGTATAGGCGAGAATCACCGTTGAATTGCAGGCTGATCGTTAGGACAGCATAGCCGAGGAGGTCAGCGGCGCTGCGTTTCATTCTGCAATCGTTATCTCATCGTAGTAGGCGCTTCCTCTCTAACACTCGGCGCACTTTTTCCTCTTCTATCCGCTCATCGAACTGCACTAAGCGCGCTCCTGCTGGGACTCGTTCGTCCTTACGGCTTTTCCGGCGCCTGGAAAAGCCAGGCATTAAAAACGACCGAGCCAGGCTGCAGCGACTCTAGCCCTTCTCGCAGCTGCGGGCCTGCATGATACGAGAACTCTGGCTGCTGATCCAGCGACGAGCTATGTAGGAGAGCCTGCGCGAACTCTGCTACTCGCGCGACACTGGCTCTCTGGAAAAATGTTCCACGCAGCGCCAGCGAGAGCGAGAGAGATGTAGATACTCTGCGCCCCACTCCCCGATCTGTCTGTACCTTCGAGTCCTACCGCGCGGATATTTGAATCGAGCGAATGGAAGGAAAAAACGGTTTACTTTTCTAGAGAAAAGGGACCTTGAGGAAGGCCGATGGGATTGGGTGTACGCTTTGTTGGACGGTTTTTAATAAGGATCGTTGGGTTTTTATCGATGTTTTATCGCGGTGCGTCGAAACGTATGTAGTTCGCGCTTTTTTTGGGAATTGGGTTAATCCTCTTATTTTTGTGTTCTCGTAAATCAATTGAATAATAACGGGCAAGGAATTAAAACTAAAACGTCGCTTTTTCTCTTGCGGATTTTTTGAAACTTTCTTGTTTATTTTTGTAAGTTTTAAATATTTTGTTGAGTAAAGCTGCTTTGCGAAGTTTTTATTTCGAAATAAATGTCAATGTAAACATTTTGGCAATATTAAAATGTTATGGTGAGACGTTTACGTTTTCGAACGCTCGTTAAAGTAAATTTGAATTTCTAACGGCTTGGTTTGTTGAAGATCAATAATTTGCATTGTTTCTTATAAATACTTTGGTCTGTACAATTAGCCAAGCCCATAATGTGACTCAAGAACTTTAAAAAAGGGAAAGAAAGTTGATCTGCGCTCAAAAGCACAAGTGTTATGTATGCAAAAGTAGAAGTGGTACGAGATGGGTAAGACAATTTGTTTTATTACATATTTAAATTGAGCCGATTTCTTTGCTTCAATATTTTCCTTTAAAAACCACTCATTGTTTCAATAAACAAGAATCATTTTCATAAATTTGATAAGATAAAATTCGATCGATTTTATTTTAGAAAGCCTTTATTCGACTTATCACAAAAGTAATCTTCAAGAGACAAATATATGTATATCTCTATTTCTCTTTATTTCAGATAAACCTTATCAACCAATCTAAAAACTCATTACCCAAATAACTGACTTAAATCGACATTGCTCGGCTCGAATAAAATAAAATAATACCGATCAATCTTCCCCGCAGGCACAAACATTCTCAAGCCTCCGTCTCCGCCTCATCCCTCCAATCACCCAGAAAGCCAAAGCCAATCTGCAAGCCTCAAATCACCAGCAGCATCGCACCGGCCGGAAAATTATCTAGACGCTCGTCCCTGCCACAGACAGCGCAACTGCACCCAAGAGCATCCGACTATATCCCAGCCGTAGTCAAGACACGCCTGCAACACATCGCAAGAGCCTTGATCGATTATAGCGAGCGTAAAAAGCGGCATGTGCATATACACAGCGCGTGCGGCACTGTCTGCACGTGCGGCTGCATAAAGGCGCGCCTCTCGTCTCTCTCTAGGTCCGCTACTCTAAGCTAAACTTGTTATTCTGCACTTGCACTTTGCCAGCTCTCGCGCGGCTTTCATGGCCATCGCTCTGCGGCTACGCGCCGAGTATCGATGGCCTTGTTTGTATATCCTAGTTTATACACGCTCCGCGGCCGCCCGAGCACCGGCTAATGATCGCCGCAGCGTGAACAGCCGAGATTATTTATGTAATGTGCGAATGAGGGTTATTTTCTTCGGTGTGCGGTGATGGGTTTTTTTTATTGATTGTGGAGATGCGATGGATCTTGAGATTTTTAATTTTGATTGTTTGAGTGGATTATTATGTTTTGTATGAGTTTGGTTATCTTTGGATTTTTCTTTTTTCAGGAGTTTTGTGGATTTATGTAATTTCATGCATGAAGAGTATGACAAATACTAGTCATTATTAGCATAACTTCAAATGAGCATTTTACATAATTATGCATACCGACGTTACATTGCTGCAGAAAATTTTAATATTTAACCTAACAGGTCAGAAACGTTATTCTTTTTGTCGGCTCTTGACTCTGTATAAATCATGAAAAATTTGAATTCTCAAAGTGTCAAGTTCAAGCGGAACGTCCCAACCAAACGTCTCCAATTCAAAATGATGAATTTTTCGGCAAAGTCTAAAATTTCTTAACATCAAATCCCTTTTTTCGGCCACAAAATTTTTCAAGCCAACTCGGTCAAAACCAGTGACATTTAAATAAAAAGAGATTACATTTAAATAAGCAATCATGCAGGACCTCGAGGACGAGCCTGACGACGTGCAGCGAGCCAGGCCCGTCGTTCACGAAGTCAAAAAGGGCGAGTGCGATAAGCTTAAAAAGAGAGATGGCCCTGCCAAATCAAGGGAGCGATCGTACACTCAGCATGAATGCAGAAAAGATGTACATAAGAAATCTACTTAATAAGTATACGCTGATTGTTACGTAAGGTTGTAAAGATTGTGAATCTGAGATGAATTACAAGAAAAATTGCTTTTTTTATCTTTGCGCATATTCTAACAAATAAGTTCGTTTTAAAAATCTCATGAATGACAGGTTGTTATTTAAATTACAATAAAATACTATTTTTCAATATATATTCAAGTGCGTAGAATTCAGAATCTTTAAAAGCATTACCACAACATAATTTATTCTAATTGCATGTTTATTAAAAAGACTACCGCAGCAGCATTAAAAGCCAACCATTAACAAAAATCAAAATCCTTTCTCAACCCCCCAGAAAGATGCTGATGAGCCGCTGGAGTGCTGCGAGATAAAGAGGCGTCGCGTCGCGTCTCGCCGGGAAAAGACAACAACAGTATGGGTCCACGAGCCGGAGTGCAAGCTGGTGAAGCAGGAGATAGTACCCCGGAACTGTCTCTCCAAAGAGGAATACATCGATTTTCTCGCCACTCCAGCGTACGTGAGCTCTGCCGTCTGCTTGTGATGTGTCGCTCGCTCGGGAGCTGGAAAAATTTTCCGCTGAATGAACGGACGCTTTTATCGCTTGTTGCAGGAAAAAATGCGACGTGCCGTGCGAGAAGAAGCCGGTGATACGGCGGGTGCGAGCCGTGTCGCCGAGGATCGACGAGCTGGCCAAGCCGACGAGGCGCCGGCTGATACTGACGCTGGAGGAGAGGGCCACGGTGCTGCCGCCCCAGAAGTTGGATAATATGATAGAGCTGATTGAAGGAGAGACCGCGCTTACGCCTGAGTAAGTCTTAGTCATTTTATGGTTTAGTCTGTTTTGTTTTTATGCGCGGTGCGAGAAATTTTTGTTTATTGTTGTTCATCTTTGGATACGCCGCAGCTACTAATATGAAAATTAAATAATTGGCACTAATTAGGACTTAATGTCATCTTAGATATGAGGCAAAACTTATTCAATTTCTTCTCATAAAATGTTTTAAATAATATCATTTGGTTTTTAAGTTTTTTTATTATATTTAAGTTATAAGATTAATATTTCTTATTTGAATATAAATTTAATTAGTAAGGCTTCAACATTATTTTCATTAGATTATAACTAGGTTTTTAACTCGGACCTAACTATCTGTATTAGCAATAATAAAAATTCTTAACTACAAATTTACAAAATAAATAACTAAATTACAGACAAGCAGAGGCCATGGTCAGGGACAGACACCTCCTCAAAAGAATGAAAAAGGAGAAAAAGGAAAAAAAGAAAGGCAAGGCCGGCAAGGGCAAAGTGAAAAGCAGAAGCAGAGCCCAGGCAAAAAAAAGCAGGCAGACCCTCGCAGGAGGCGACCCCTGCCTGGACATGGAGTCCGCCTACTGCCAGTACACCATGGCCCAGCGCTTCGTGCGCAGCATCTTCACCTGGAAGTGCGTCAACCCTCGCGACGACTACCGGGACATAGCCGAGGTGATCCTGGACCGGCTGAGCGACCTGCTGGACTACGTGCCGATCGGCGACGAGGACCGCAAGTCCCAGCAGATGCGCATCCTGGCCAACGTCCTGGCCTGCTGGATATCCGGCATCCTCATGGAGGTGGCCGAGCGGAACCGGGCCCGTCTCGAGGAGGAGTGTCTCCGCAGGAAGGCCGAGGCCGAGGAGCTGGCCGCCCTCGAGGCGCTGGAAGAGGAGGAGGAGGCCAACCTCGACGCCGAGAGCTTCGAGGAGGAAAGCGAGGACGAGGAGCTGTCCAGGCTGGCCTCGATGGCCGCTAGTCTGGCCAAAACCCTGGCCGAGAGCGCCGCCGGCGAAGAGGAGGAGATGCGCGAGATGGTGGACGACTGGACGCAGTACGAGCTCACGGACTTCCAGGACGAGGAGGAGGAGGCCGAGCCGGAGTACGAGCCCGAGGAGGAGAGCCTCGCGGACCTGACCCAGGCGAGCGGCCTGGAGGACACGACGACGGTCGCCGACCTGGACACCATGGAGACCATCGACGACGGCGTAGACGCCGAGCAGCAGACCGAGGAGTCCATGACGATCGACGAGGGCACCGACGCCGTCGAGTCCGAGTACGAGGCGGAGAAGTCCGCGCTCTCGAAGATAGCCTCGCGCGTCTGTCCCATGGCCGAAAATGAGCTGCCCTTCGTCACGTTCGCCCAAGTCTTCGACACGCTCTACTGCATGATCCAGTGCGAGTCCGAGAACACGCTCCAGTGCCCGCTGGACAACCGCATCCACAGGATCATCTACGAGAAGTTCGAGGAGGTGGTGGGCTGCGACGATCCGGAGCTGCTTACGCCCAGGATGAAGGACGTGCTGGACGTGGTCACGGGTAAAATAGCCCGCTGGCTGCGCAAGACGCTCAACGAGCAGCAGATCAAGTTCCTGGACGAGAACCCAGCCATGGTGGAGTCGAAGGAGCTGCGCGACTGGTCCAACTGGATAGCCGACGTGGTGGACATAGCCGACGACTGGAGCGGCTGGATACACAAGGTGACGGCCGAGGCGAGCAACATGAAGCAGACGGGCTGCATAACGCGCGGCGACTGGCACGACTGGACCAGCAAATTCGAGCACAATGCACTCTTGTGGAGGCGGACGTACCTCGAGGCGGTGCACCAGCAGCATCATAATACCATGATGATGACGGACAGGCAGGTCGTGAAGACCGGGGCCATGGCTCCGGATAAGAAGCTTCAGAGCGAGGCTGCCATCAAGAGTACGAATTTTGAATCTGTCTCGAAAATGTCTCAGAAGTAGAACAAAAAAAATTGCAAAACTGTGTGAAAATGTAAAAATATGGAAAAATCGATAAAACTAAAAATAGCAAAATCTACAGCACGCCTTTTTTTACTTAGCTTAGTTGATCTTGAGTAATGCGGAAGTACACGACTAAACAACAAAGGAAAATTACAAACGAAAAAAATTCGTTAAATCAGCAACACTCGCTGCTCCTTTCATTTTTTTTTCATCCAAAATCCATAGTCGAAAGTCTTTAAAACGCGCGGCTAAAAATGCATCATTAAAAGGATCGAAGCGGCAACATCAGGAGGAGCAGCAGTAACAGCCGCGCGGTGAGAGTTTAGCGGCGCGGCGACTGCTTTCTATCGGGTTCAGTTCAGAAACTCTTTTAATATGGCTGCTCCCATTCGCGCTCCAAGAGCGTACATCCAATAACGTCGACGAGAGAGAAAGTGAAAGGAGGAGGCGGAGCGAAAGACAGAGAAGGCGCGTGCTTGAGAAAAAAAAACGCTTTATTAACAAACAGGTATAAGCGCTGTACTCAGCACAGAGACATACACACGCGCACGCTAAAATTGCACACAAGCACACGGATATATATACACAGATGCTGCGAGTAATTCGGCGAGGCGAAAAGGTGGAAATTATAATTTTCGCTGGTATTTTCTATTTTTTATTTTTTACACTGAACTCCAATAGGGCAGGGGGCAATAGCACTGCGCGGCGCGAATGTACAGCATACACACACACACAAGCTCGTAACAGGGTTATTTTAATCCGACGCCTGCGAGCGGTCCGGATGTTGTACTTGCGGGCTTGAACCCGTCCGCTACATATTCGCGATTTGAACTATTTACATTTACGATGATCCGTTTTAGACTTTTGTTGTAGAATTTTATATTCTCGAAAAATATGTCTCGCGTAACAATATACATGTAAGAAGTTTCTTTTAACAATTAGCACCGTTTCGACAAGTTTTATTCATCTAGCGCTTTCTTCATTGTAACATTGAATATTAATAAAAAATACAATTTTTACATAATATTGATTATGCAGAACGATATCGACTATTGTTCAATAAGTCAAAAATTATTCTCTGACTAGCAATAATAAATAGACACACTTATTGACATAACGCGTTAAATACAAAAAGTTTTAAACTACGTTTTCTCGTACTCGGCCACTTCTCACAGAAGCAACATTATTGACCTGAGCGAATGAATGTTAAAAGTTCGTTGATGTGAATCACAATACGGCAAAGTGCAGGGCTAGGTAACTTCATTGGTCTTTTGTTAGCCGAGAAAAGAGCCAAAGAAATATAATACACATATATACACGATTTCCCGCATTGTAGCACTTTCACCTATACAATTTTCCCAAATCGGCGCTTTCCGATTGAATGGTAATTTTCCATTCAGCCGTCGCAATGCCGTAACGCTCGAGAGGACATAATTTTTACGCTGTCTGATGTTCCACAATTCCAGAAAAATCCGACGGCGAATTCAAAAGCTTTCCCTCCTGAAGAAATTCCTTTACTGGCTCGCTGCACGGCGATTTTAGGTAATTGTCATTGCCCTTGATTATCGGCTTCTGTAACAAAGATTGTTTCTTTTAAATAAATGGTGTTTTATGCAATAGTTGAATATAACGTAAATGTATTATATTTAAAATTATTCATAATCTATTACAAGTTACATTTTGTAAAATATTGAGCTTTTTATTTGAAAAATTATTCTCAAGGACTTGTGTAGTTTGAAAAAGAAAAAAAAAAGAAAAAACAGTTGTGTAGATTTCCAAGTTAAATAACAGCTAGTGTAAAACACGTCTATACACAAAAAGTTGCCGAGCTCAAGAAGAAAGTGATCAATCCGCAAACTAGAAAGTGAAATGGTAAAAAAAACCTTGATTCACAGCTACCATCGATAAAAGCATCATCACGAATCCTTCATAATTCGCCCAAAACTCAGCCCCAGAATAATCAACCAGAAGAAAAAAACCAGCTCCGAGTCCGCATAATCAAGACAAATGCCAAGTGAAAGCGAAAAAACAGCGCCGCGCGAGCGAGTCATCAAGAAAGATCGATATAGAATCGCGAATGGCACCTGCCGAAATAGCTTAAGCGTATAGATCGAGCCGGGGACTTGACCTACTGCCGCGGCGCTAAGAGAAAGAAGGCGTATTAATACGAAACTGGTATCACGGTGAAGGTGAGAGAGCCGTTCGCTCTCTCTCGAACGGTACTCGCCGCGCAGCATCCTTGGGATCGTTCGTTACCCTGTAAGCCAGCGCGCGAGCGCGAGTTTCACATATAGGTATGGCTATTAGCATTTACCGGAAGGTAAACATTCGCGGCGAGAGGCTAAGTCATGGTTTGCGGGCAGTGTGTGTGTGTGTATACTTAGTGATTTTTATTGCGGGATTTTTTTTCTTTTTACTTTTCCTTGTTGCGTTTGAGTTTCTTATCAAGCGTTATCGTTTTTTATTTGGTGGAATTGTAGATAGCAATGACTACTCCGTGTTGAATCATTTAATGGATAAATTTACTGTTGTCCATTTCGTACTCTTAAAAATTCGTTTTTAAATTAATCATTTTAATAATAAAAACGCATCGCAATAATAAATGATTATCGCTCGCGAAAGCTAAAACGAAAATCGCTCACTTAATCAACAACTCAACATCGCCGCAAGATCCAAACTCCAAACAATAAACAAACCTCCAAGACATATCCACACACCCAACCACAATAATCCGCCACATACAGCCTCACACACACACTCATCGCATATCGCATCACAGCAGAATGGGCCGATAACCCAGTTTCCCCCTTCGAATTCGCTCCGTCGACGGGCAAAGTGTGCCGTCCCTCTCTGCGCCGCCGCTGCTTTCCCAGACGACGACGATACAGTAGTAGGGAGCCGCAGAGAAGAGGAGGAGGAGGCCAGAGCCGCGCGCACGCAGCCATACAGCCCTGACATTGCCTGCGCCGGCGCGCTCGCACTGTTCCGCTGCGAACGAGACCGAGCGGCGCATCGACCGCTTTTCGACGTCGCGACGCCAGACGAGCACACTTTTTTACGAGGTACTGAGCGGACTGCACAAGCCGGGACGGTTCGGCAGTTTTTGGATTGAGTTTTCGAGCTGACGGACGGGTGAGTGGATTTTTTGGTTTTGTCGGGTGGTTTTTGGGTTGCTGGTGCGTCGGGCTGGGTGTATGCAACCTAGCGTGTACTTCGACCTTACGTAAACAGAGCGGCTAGGTCGTTACGCGCGCGCGCAAATGCTGCCTGTGTGGGGAAATATATTGCGGTGTCGGTTGTGCGGCACTGGTGGTTTTGCAGTGATATTGTAGATTTTCGGTGAAGGGATAGAGATGGCTTTCGGAGAGAAAGTTTAGGCGATCCAAATCATTTTAATTCACGGCTCGGTCTGGGATTAGTTGTTTCTTTTTCGCTTCAGTGTTTTAATTTGCAAAATTCATTTACGTGTTTTATATCAAAAATTTTAATTCATTGCATTATTGCTCCAAATGAAATCGTTTTTATAAATAGAATGCGTGTTGATAAATGCTAAAACTGAATGCTATCGGCAAAAGAAGCTTGTAATCGCGCTGGTATTAATTGCTTACTCACCGGAGCATATCGTTATCAATGTAAAGTTTATGCCTGGGTATACTAAGCGAGACCGTCATCACGTAACTACTTAGGCTATATAGTCCACATTAGCTTTGTAAATTACAATGAACCGAAAATGCGTGCTTCCATCCGTTGTTGCGTGACTGACTTATAAATTATAATTCCGAAAATCATTTACAATAAGCTCGGCTTAATTAATAAATTACTGAAGAAAATTTTTAACTGTGTTAATATAGTAAACAAACCTATTAAAAGCGCATTAAAATATCTTTAAGAAAACTTTCCAAACGACAAATCATCGAAAAAATTTTCCACATCACCATTAACCAACCGAAAAAATCAAACCAATCTCAACCCCACCAAACTTTCTTCTCATCCCAAAAAACCAGCACCCGCATCATAACGGACCATCAACCCACCCCAGGACAATGGCTCTGACGTGCTGGGAAAAAATCGCAGTGGTGGTAGTAGCGGCGGTGGGCCTGCGCATCGCCGTCCGGCTGAGCCTGGTGCTCTGGAAGAAGCTGATCGCACCCAATCTAGGCTTGGGCATCGACGTCGCCTCCCAGGGCAAGTGGGCCGTCGTCACCGGGGCAACCGACGGCCTCGGCAAGGCCTTCGCCCAGGCGCTGGCTGATAAGGGTCTGGACATTGTGCTGGTGTCCAGGTCGCTGCAGAAGCTCGAGGATGTGGCGGCTGATATCAAATCGACTTATGGTGTTGAGACCAAGATTGTTGAGGCTGATCTGACCGAGGGCCAGGCGGTTTATAATAAGATCGGCAAGGCTATCGAGGAGCTTGAGGTAAGAAAGTTGTGTTTTTGATTTGGGATTGTTGTATAGCTTTCTCAGATTGTTTATAAAAATTTCGTGTCTGCTGATTGCAGTCGTTACGAGGCAGAAGCCTGCGTGTATTTTATTATTGCGCGAGCGAAAGCCGAAAACTCGTGCAGTTGTCGATCCGCGAGAGGTAACTAGCTCGCACTTAAAAAGCAACAAGTTTCAAGCTGTCGCGCGCCGCGCTGCGTTACGTATATCTGCACCGGCACTTCACCGAAAGCATCGCGGAAGCCAAAGCCTCCTTCCACAATCAACTCTTACGACAAATCCCAGCAATCTCCGGCTAAGGAGACGATATAATTAGCCAAACCATCTCATTAGCGTCACAAGTCCGCAGGAATTTCTCAATCCAACCATACCTTTTCCCCCGTCGGCTCATTACACTCCTCTAATACCACATCTACCGCGCGTACTGCACCGATATCCATATCCTTTCCTCTCTCTCTGTATCCCGGGGAATTTTCCGCATAGCCGCGGGCTGCTTTCTTCGCGTGAAAGTTTGCGCTGCGCCGCATTATATGTATAGCTGCGCGTATCGCTTTCGAGCCGAAAGATACACCCGTGCACCACTCGTTTATGTACACGTATACAGCCGGACTTTCACTGACGAGCCGGCTTTCTGTCCCGCAGGTCGGAGTGCTGGTTAACAACGCTGGCGCGAGCTACGATCACCCGGAGCTGTTCACCAACATCAGCGAAGAGACGATAGCCAGGATACTCCAGCTCAATGTGGCGGGCGTCACGGGGGTGGCCAGGCAGGTGCTGCCTGGAATGATGGAGAGGCGTAAGGGCATTGTTATTAACATCGGATCGGCGGCTGGGGCTATGCCTAGTCCTTATCTAGCCGTTTACTCGGCTAGCAAGATGTATATAGATAAGCTCAGTGCGGATCTGGCGGCCGAGGCTGCGCCTAGAGGTGTCACTGTCCAGTGCGTCCTGCCTGGGCCTGTTGCTACCAAGATGTCCAAGATCAAGTATGTTGTTGTAATGCTTGCGCGATGGGAAATCCCTGGGTTTTTGAAAATATCTTGATTTTAATTACCATAGATCACATCGGTGTCACGTCGAAGATTGTCTATTCAAATGACAAGCGGTGCCGTGAAACGGCATTTTTCTTTTAGCGTCTTTTCGAAAAGTTGGCGGTCGGCGTAAATACAATAGTTACTCTTGACGTCAGGCTGAAAAAACCTTTCCTTGGTTAATAATTTATGAGCTCGCTCTGCTCGCGCGCGCATCGATTAAGCCTCTTTTTTCTCGCGCGCGCGAGCTCGCCGTTTGCTATTAACTGGAAAATATTTTTCGCCGGAACGTATGATTACGCTCCTCGGCTATTCAGTTTTCCTCAAGAAATTCAACTGGCTCCGTTACGTAACGCACAATGTTTATTTTTTTCGCACATTTCTCAAACAAGTGCACGATTACGGCTCGACGCGTCAGCGACCCAATTAAAATTCGCCTTACTCCCCCAGAACGCGATGAGCAAGCGAAATCCTCGCACAACTGACCCACCTCCCGAAAACTCACTAACTCAGCCTTCTCGAATTTCAGGCGAGCGACCTGGATGGCCCCGACCCCCGAGCGCTTCGTTGAAGCCTCGCTGAAGACTGTAGGCATCGAGCAACGCACCACGGGCTACCCGCCTCACTGCCTCATCCTCGGCTTCGTCGACGGGCTGAGGTGCATTTGTGAAAAAGGAGCCGTCTGGCTGGTGGCTAGAACGATGCTGAACATCAGAGGTAGAGCGTTGAGAAAGAAGATGAAGGAAGAAGCGGCCGCTGATAAAGACGCGGCGGAACAGCCGCTCGATCAGTGATCACTAAGCTGGACTGGACGGCTGGACGGTGTAGTTCGTCCAGCGGGAGAGCCCCGTCGTTAAGAAATTGGGACTGATTACGGTCGTTATTTATTTGCTTGGATTTTTGTCCCAGAGTGAGCTTGGAGTTTGTTTATCTTTTTGCATACGCTTGGTTATTTGTTGTTGCGCAAGTTATTCTAGACGTAAATGAAACTTGAAGCTCACTCTGAAAGTTATACTTCCGTGCTTGCGATATAGTTTCGATACATAAGCTCGGCGACGGGGCTCGTCTGTACAAACGACTCTACGAGGCTGCATATGCAATTGCGCTGAACTTGGCGATTCGTAGAGTCTCATGAATATAGACGTGAGCCACCATTTCCATATACGTATTCTCTAAACGATTTTAGAGATCATTGTGAAAATGTAGGACACTGTGGGACTGTATATCACGACTGGAATACTTGTTGATTTATATAGAGTAATATAATATATGAGTTGCGTAAGTTTATTTGTAAAAAAAAATGTTTGAGAGAGAGAGAGAGAGAGAGAAAGAAGTTTGTTAATCGTCAGCAAAAAAGCATGAAGAACAACGTCGCGATCGCGGAAAAACATAAGCTTGACTCGTTTAATAATAATGATTAGCCCAGCGTCTCGGCGCGCATCGCCTTAACGTTGACCGACGCGCGCGCTGAACCGCCTCTTTTATGCATCTATAATTTGCTCGTCCGAGCAAGTCTAGTCTGAAAGGTCAATCGAGCGCAGATTTCATAAATACCGACGCCAGCCACTTCCGTGCACCCGTCGCTAAAACAAAATCGTCATTTCAATATCCCGGTCACGCAGACTTTCTCGCACCATTAATTATTCTAAACTACATTTACGAAGAAAGATAATCCCAAGTCACGACTCCGAGTGCATTTATATCGCTGCCAATTATAATTTTAATTGCGGCAGAGTAAATTCAGCTGCGTCAATGATGCGCCGAGCACTGAGAAAACACAGTCGGGCCGCACGCGCGCGCGCTTGACGGGAAGTAACCTGCGTATATACAGGGGTCAATCGCGCGCCGACGGGCATGTTTAATTAATTAACGCTCCGGCCGGACGTGATCAATCGTTTTGTAAATCAGTGCCTTAGCGCGCGGCCGAAGCCGTGTTTGTCTCTCTTACGCGACGAGCGCTGACTTATTCGTGGCAATTTTGGAATATTGTTATCGGGGCGATATCGAGCGCAGGAATGCAATGACTGATACGGAGCTGAGAGCGCTTAATCTGGCTCGTTTGTGCGCGTTTGCGAAAATCAAAATGTTGCTGTGAGCACGATGCGGAGGCTTGGCCTCGCTGGAGCTTCGTTATGTTGTCATGCTTTAATAAAATGTTTTACATGGATTCTATATTTGTTTGTTGGTGTTGATTTTTTTTTAGATTTTAAGGTGCAACTAGATTACGAATGATTTTTTAATGTTTCCTAATTCTGTTCTTAATTAAAAAATGTTAAGATTTAGAGATAAATAAAAAGGAATTGCAACTCACCATCGTGCGAAGTGGCATCTTCTCCACGAAAAGTCCCTTGGACGTAGAGAGCCTCGGACTTGGCGGTACCAGCAGTTTACCGCATACTGCCGTGCTTTTCGTGTTGCCGCTTCCAACTGGAAAAAAAAATGATTAAGCGAAATTCATTACCTGCAAAGATTACTAAAAAAAATCGCAATTAAGAGCGACATAATCAACAGTGCAAAGGAAAAGTAAGTATAATTGTTCATGCCAGTTTTCGTAAAACAAGAGAGGAAACAACACTAGGAAACAACAAGCTATATAGAGCGACACAAATGGAAGGAGATATAAAAACGAAAAAAATACGCACCTTTGAAGAGGCCATGCACGGCTTGACGAACGCTATGAACTATTTGTTTACTGACGCCCGGGGACTTCATTTCTGGTTTCTGGAATTTTGAACCTGCAACAAACGAATTGCGATTGTTCGCTCGATTTTCCTACCAACACTACTCTAATATGCCATTGACAATGTTATTTTTTTTTCCAAACCCCCCAGGCGCCAGTGTCTTTTTTTTCATTAATATAACTATACGAGAGGTTTGTTTGGTCGACGTGCAGGTGATTTATCGAAAAAGGTTTTTTAATGTCAAACGCACGTGCAATTAATAACGAAAGAAATTGTTTTTCTGCTTTTCACATGGGAGTGGGCTAGAGACTAAAACGACTTTTTAAACTATTATTTTACATATTGACACAATCTATAAACTAAGGGGAAAAATAATATTAGGGTGATAATGCGATGAATGAGTGAGAGCAATCTTGTAAAAAATACATCCAATGACAAATTAAAGTTAAAACTAAGCTTTCGTTTGATTCCATTTCTATTTAATATTTCGAGAACTCGGATATATCAAAGACATAAAGCAACTCTATTTTCAGACACGAAATATTAAATTTCAACATATGTACAGAAGGAATACAAATATAATATGTCATCACGAACGAGAAAGGATTCGTTTAAAAATAGCCTATTGAAAGCTACCTCCTGTATACAATCAACCGAGTGAAATGAATAAATCGTTATCGATTGTCTGAGACGTTCACCGCATCATTCAAAACGAAAAAAAAAAGAAAAGAATGACGACAACGTAATTGAAGAATCTTACAGATGATTTCTTGGTCGAAGTCGATTTGAAATTACCTAGGCTCCGCTGAATGAGGTTGACATCGACATCGGCCTTCCTGGTGCAGGGCAGGAAGCATCTGCAGCACTCCTTCTTAAAGTCGATCGCGTAGCTACCGTAGACCAGCGGATTGGCGCAGGAATTGCCCACTGCCATGATGAAAAGTGACTCCTGTACCATCTGGTTAACGTCCCTCGCGCTCTTCCTGTCAATTATGTACCTATATACATGAAATAGAATCAGAAAAAGCTCGATCGTAATTTTTGAAAAATTGATTCTTTTTTCGGTTTAGCGTTATACCAGAGGTTCATAGTGACGTAGGGCGTCCAGCAGAAAATGAAAGCGACGACGATTTTAATGGTCATCTTGAGCGTCCTGCTCCTCGCCCGCTCGATGCTCGTCATGTCCGAGCGGCGCAGTCGCATTCTACTTCCCTGATTGCTGTTCGAGCTCTCCAGGGTGCCGTTGCTGCTCGATTTCATTATCACTGCGGACAGAGAAAATCCAACAGGCGATAAAAGTAAAGTAAAGCCGGTCTAGTATCTTGCTGAGAGTCTGAGAGGTACATCTCGGTCGGTTGACCAAGTTTAGCGGAACTCGGTTACTAAAGTACTGTGCCGGCTGTACGAGTGCGTGGGAACAGCCCTCGAGGAAGTTTGTCCTTAGTTAAGTGCTGTTTTTGCAGCTTGAGAGTAAATACGTTTACTTAAGTGCTGTTGCAGAGTTAACAAACTGGGCTGCGCGAGCTGAGCAATGCGCGAATGAAATACGGAGAGTACAGGGTCTGAGATGTGTACAATTTTAGTAGACTGAATTTTTCTGCTAAGACAAATGCGCTAAATTAGGCGCATTCATATAAATATATTGTTGGCTTCTTTACTTTTAAACGGCTGAAATGTGTTTGCGTTTCATAATATTATTAAAAGTATATAATATGTATCCTAGAGTAAATATTAAACTCCGTATTAAAAAGCCAGAAAAGTATGCTCAAGCTGCAAACGCACGCCTGCACGTTTACTTCCCCACGCACATCATAACAATCACCTCCATTCGCGCAAACGCTCCAAGTTATCGGAAAAATCAGGAAGCGCACAGCCGAGAGGAAAAATCACGTCGGCGGAATAAATGTTTTCCTTCACATCCGCAAAACGTCGATAAAAAAGTTATAAGCCAACGCTCGAGCGAAAGTTATACCTTTGTTCTCCCTGGACTTGCTGCTGATCTCGCAGAGTATCTGAAGATAGACCCAGCAGATGATGACGAGCGGTATGAAGTACATAGTGACGATGCAGAACACGTTGTACGTGTTTTCGATGAGGGGCGAGGGAAACGAGCCGAAAGTCACGCACTGCGTGAAGTTCGAGTGGTCCGGATGCTTCAGCACGTGAAAGACGATGCTCTGAAAGAAAAAGTATACATATACATATAGCGCGTCGCTTTTATTTCGCTCGATGGAAGCCGCCGGTCAGATAGTTTCGTCGAGATGCTATATATAAAGAGCAAAGGGGCGATGACGACTGGCCTGTCTGGGCGCTAAATGGAAGATTACGCGGCTAACTGCGGCTCTCCGATTCAGCGCGTAATTCGATGAAAACGTTTCAAGATCGCAAAAAAGACTTCTCAAATCAAAGCGACACGCAGCGTTTTCACGAAATTAACCAAGCCTCTGTCTAATTAAATCTCAAGAGTGCATCTCTCGAGCGCCGCAAGTCTAATTTAACAAGCGCGAGAGACACTTTTAATCTCGGCGCTTAAAAAAGAAGGTAGATAAACCGCGCCGGGGGGACGTTACGCGCATCATGAATCAGCGTCCCCTCGTCCTCTGTGCGCGGCTAACGCGCGCGTGGGCGTCTAAGTACTTATATGCGCTAACGGGCGAGCGCGACGTAATTAAAGTGTCGGATAGGCGTCGACGTCCCCGCTGCTATTGTTACTGAATCGACTTATGTAAGCGACGTCGACGTCGACGCACCCTGACGCATAATTGGGAGCGCGCCGGCTAACTGTCCGTTGTCGCACCTTGTGATGTGAAGCGAGCTGCTCGCACGCCGGCTAAGCTTTAGAGGACGCGGAGAGATGAAGTTGGACGGTAATTTCGCACTCGGCTGATGGATAGACTTGGATGTGGAAATTCTCGCTTGGCGGATCGGATAAGGCAGAGAGGCGTGGGGAAACTTTTGCTTCTCGGCTGCTTGGCGATTTGGAGCTCGTTTGTAGTTATGAGATTGCGAGGATGCTGGGAATTCATTATGTTGATGCGGGGTCATTGTGAGAGGGGTTTAAAAAGGTTTTTTATGAAGATGCGAGGAAATGAATTATTAAGGAACGATGAACGGTGTAGAATGTGTAGGAGTGGCAGTTTGTGTTGTTTGCTACTTGATATTAAATTTGTTTCTTTGAGCCGTTTGTTATTTTCTCTTTTTTAATTGTTTTTTCTGACATATAAGTGGGATTCTTGAAAGTATAAACTGTAAGCCTGAAGTTTAAAAGAACTTTTTGAAAATAAGTGGCATTAATGTGAAGTATTCTCCACTTGAAAACTTTAGTTTTATAAAAATATAAGCATCGTCATTTCATGCAATTATACTTAATAATATTTAAAGTGATTCATCTGCTAAAAGAATTCACATTTACATTTTCATAATACTTCACGTACTTAAAAATGTATATTCTGCATTATTCTGTTGAAAATTTGATTATTAAAACTTAAATATCCATGAAGTTGCAGAAAAAAATGTATTACATTTTAAAATATTTATCAAGTACTTTTATATATAATAATCAATAAATTAAATTCAGTTATTAAACAACTTTATAAAATCACAATTTCGAGTAAATTCATTAATATATAATCCTAAATAAAGTATATTCAACAATAATAATTACGAAAAATAACACACACGCACGTATTAAATTATTAAAGCAAAATAGAATTGAAAAAAAAAACATCTACAAAAATAATCCATTAATACCTCTTGCTAGGTGCTTTCAATTAGTAATATAAGGATGGAAGGAGATTAAGTCAATTTTTTTTAATCTTTACTTTGATTTTTATAATTTAATCTACTTTTCAAATAAGCTTATTCTAAGAAGCTCGCATGAAAGATTTAGAATACTATTTTAAAAAATGCGTTTGCTTTGCGGATATTTGAAAAGTTACGGTCACCATAGATTTTACTTATTATAATATAATGCCCCATCAATGTTCAGTTTTAGATTCATTTATATTATTATTTTACGAGCGTGTTTCTTGTTTCGTGCTAGGATTATAATAATTTTTATTTTATTCTATCTTTCTTTAAAATTTCAACATTGACTTTGAATTTAAAGTTTTGGTTTATTTTATTCATAAATCTTTTCTATCTACTCAGCTGGACTTTTATAAAGTTTGAAAATCCATAATTGTGCTTTTGAAGATTTTAAAAGTTCTAAATTACTTCGCTATTCAAACTAAGCTCTAAAATACCTGACTCTCCTAAAGTTCCCCAGAATTATGCAGCGACACCCACACCAAGCTCTCAAACCTCTTTTCCTCTATTTACCGAGATCTTATGTTCTTGGAAACATACTTTTCGTTACCTTTACTTTTTCATTCGTTGTTTATTTAATTATTATTTTATCGTACTCTTTTTCGAAAAGGTGCAATTTATTTTATAACATTTAAATTGTATTGCACTTCTACATTAAATTTATTACAGGTTTAATTGTATACATATATCTGTGTTGGAGTAAAAGTGAATACAATAAAGGTGAATGAATGGATCGAGTGTGATATATGTAGGGCCTTTAAATTATCTCATCCTCATTTGTGCACACATGTATTTATATATTACATATGTTAATGTGTATGTGTGTGTGTACGTGAACAATACGTAATTTCTTCCGCCCATCTTTCATACCCGATTCAGCTTCAACATTTTGTCAAATTACACATACTGTGCCCACACGCTTTCTCGCATTGAATTTTAGACTGCAATTATAATAATGCTTAGAGCGAATGACGGTAAATGAACAGGATTTTGCAATGTGTTTAAAATACCGATAATATTCATCATATCAGTTAAATTTGAATAATTAAGCAACTGTACATTTGAGAATTTATAGTGCGCTCTGTTAATTTTAATTCCCCCAAAAACCTGATTATTCTAAATGTTTACAGTTGCTATTCAATTTTCTAGAAGCGTCAATAACAGTATACTGCCAGAATGAAGAATCAGTATTTTATGGATGCGTGAAAATAGATTTCACAAATACGGTTTATTGATTATGCATTTCGTTACCGAACTGCTGAAGAAAAGCTCTCAAAATTATGGATACACAGAGTAAATGTGCTATCTAGAACAGAAAGATTGAAAAACCACTTGTTTTATATGCCTCTCATTCGCACGTAGAATAAGTGGTTATTCTCTCTTTCAGAATAAAACAATGAGTGTATGAAAATTATTATTTGTTTTATTCAGTACCTTTTCTAACTAAAAGTTTTCAACAATGCCAAGAGTTTATTCTTTTTTTAATTTTCTGTTTGCAGTCAGAATTCAAATTAATTTACGTTCTAAAACTATTCGATTTTTTTATTTATTCACTTAAAATTATTACAAAAATAAATTGGATCTAAAATAATTACTGAAGCTTTGATTCGGTACGTTCAATTTAAAATGTTGAGTAAAAAATATTCATCTTACTAATAAATAAATAGTTTTGCTGATATTTTATAATCTAGAGCACGCTCCGTCTTTCTAAAACAAAACTTTTTAGAGTTTTGAATTTTTAAAACTGTTCAAACGAAAATGCAAATTTAATAACCAAGCGAACGCGCCGAAAAGCTTTGAAAACACAGTGTATGTACATACCTTAAAAATTTCATTTAATGTACATTTAAAATGTACATTACAAATATTAGATTATGAAAAAATTGTACATTTTAGAACATTGCGTTTTTAAACATATTTAGAAACGCCCAAAAGTTTTGTGACAAACTGAACATGCCCTGAATATTGCAATAATGTATAAGCAAGAAAAATAAAAAAATAAAAATAGAAGATGATTGAATTTTATAGTTGAAATTCAATGGTTGAAATTCAAATTCTGAAGTTGGATTTGTTGAGGCCACGCCCGAACAATTTCGCATTTAAAAACGTCCATTTTTTCAGCTCAACAAAGTAAAGCTTAGCCTCGCGAAGGAACAAGGCCGAATCTCTCGGAATAAAAAACCGAGGCTAATATCATCCGTAGAAAAGCTCTCGGCCAGAAAAGTAAGACTCTCCTCTTGCATTAAAAACATCTCTCTCTAATCCCTTTGCCCCTGTAAAACACCCCGAGCTTTCCAAGAGTTAAGGCGGAACGAGCTTTGTAGAAATTGTTTAGAGCTAGAGGTATTTGCATGTAAAGTTACAAACTCACTTGCGGTATGGCGTAGATTATGCTGGATATCCAGGCGACGGTCAGCATGAACTTTCCCCTACGCCTGGCGTCACTGACGCGCAGCGGATACAGCACGGCAAAGTACCTGTAACACAGACGGCACATACGTCCATGGTCATAGTTTTGCACGTAATATTGTACGCGAGCCTTCAAATCAATCGCCCAGCCTTGCTCTGAACGAGTCTTATTGTGCGGCACGCTCGCACCATGGCTGGGTGTATTTAAATGTTGCGTGCGTGCTCGCGATATATTGCGTGTTGTCTCTCTACGGAGTTTGTATAGATCTGTTTTTGGATGCGCTTTCATTATGCGGACACGTGTTGATCGCAGCGGCAGCGAGTCCTTGATGAGCGCGATAATTTTACAAGGTTTTTGGATTAAAATAACTTCGGGAATCATATATCCGTGCTTACCGACATTTTCGTATGTTTTGCAAATTATGTTAATGATATGTAAAATACTTTGAATATTTTACAACTAGAGAAAATAATGGAAAAAGTAAAAAATAATGCAGCTTCAACTGTTAATGTATCGGTGATTACTTTAAACGTGAGTTTGGGACAGGTCTAAAGATATAATTGTATTAAAAGCTCGACGTGCAAAGCTTATCATATTTGATTGAAATTAGTTTTGCGTTAAGGTATAGGTATTATCCCATGAGAACTATTAAATCTGTGCACGTGCGCCTCAGCGTGCTATTTGCATTTAATTAATAATACTCCAATTTACTTCTGCAACATGAATTGCAACTAGCAATGAATTTATTACGCGTTCACTATAATAGTAAAAAATTTGCATACTTCAATTTCTGAAATTTGATCTTAACATTACTGTGCATACCATGTATTTTTAAATGAAAATTGTATCCTTAAAGAATGTGGGTTAATGGAGAAAACAAAACTTTTCTGGACCATTTTCTCGATTTTGATTGTTCCAAAAGAAGTATTTTGCCTGTAATAAATCTATGAAATTCAATATACGAATTTTATCATCTGCTGAAATACTTTTTCGATAGAGGATAAAATAGATAAAAAATCATATCTATAAATGTCAAATAAGAATGCATCAAATAAAATTTAGACATTCAAAAACTTTGCACGTAATATACGTAAATCTAAACGTAAATTGACTTAATTACTCCAGTTTTCATAATCATTCATTATTAGCATCATTTATTGCAGTCTAGAAATAAACATAGTTTGACTCAAAGAAAATTTAACTAACCTGTCTAGTGAAACACAGATGAGTATGTTGTTAGATAAATAAAGACCAAACGCTCGTAGGAATAAGAAAATTTTGCAAGCCAAATTTCCAGCAACCCATTGAACAGTCAGTCTCCACCCAATCTGAAAAACAAACGCAAAACACAGAAATTAATCTTGAGAAAAAAAATTTAATTGTAAATAATGCGACGTACTTGTTTAGTTAACCAACTATAGAAGTGGGAAAAGCAAGGTAAATACGGTATTTTTCAGAGGGAACCATGTGAAACGTCATTAATTTATGTTTGCTCGCTGCAATTAAGTGATATTTTCCATGAAAAATGATTACTCAAAATAAGTATCTCACCATGAGCAAAGTAAAATTTCAAAATTAGGCCAAAATTATATTTCTCGTAAACTTTGGATCTTATAACTAAAATTGACTTAAAATCTTCGCCTTCTATTTAATAAAATTAAAATCCGCTACCAATTCATTAGTACTTAAGCATCTTCAAACTTATTACAAAAATTATAAAGTTAATATTTTTAATAAAAATTATAAATAAAATTATATATTGCTTGATAAATATACGTTATTATTAAAATTAAAATTATTACGCTAATATTGTTTTGTGATGGCCATGAAGAATGAAACCATAAAATCTCAATTACAATAATCAATGTAAAATAAATATTCATCAAATTCAAACTATCAGTCATGTTCATTAAATGTAAATTATTCAATATTCAAATAAGTATTGTTATATTGAATTATTGAGAAAATAATTGTTACAAAATTTCAAGAATTTTACATATTTACATTTCTATAATTATAAATTAATATAAATTAAAAATAAATTAAAAATAAACAAAATTGCTTTCAAGTCTATTATACAGGTCAAAGAAATCGTATCTGTTTTTAAAATAGAGAATCTTAAAAAATTTCATTAAAACAAGTACGTACTTTTTACGCACGTATCACGGGCATCTTTTAAAGGTATAATAAAGTTAGACTATAAATACTTCACTGTTTTTCAAATATTTTTTCCATTACAAAATTCCTCAATAAGAGCAAAAAAAAAAACCCGGAAAAGTAAAAAGTTAACAAAGTTCAAAAAGTACTCCTGTGAAGGACGAGAAGGGAATATTCGCAGATATCAATAAGCGAGCACGTGACGTTTCAGCAAACTTCAGCGCTGGATGACGAGAACAGAGCTGCCGCGAATGTTTCAATCAGCTTTTCAATTATTGGCCAGGTCCCACGGATAGGTAGGTATACGCGGGCTCAATATTTTATGACATCGTGAGCCCGCATATACAAACCACCGCAGCACCGCGCGACCAAAGCGACGCCGGCTTTTGGATCGCTCAATTTACCGGCTTTATGTACCTGTATTGAGTGACTCGCTGCTACCCGGAAGTTAGGCAGGATGACCTAATTATCGACATTGCTCATTTCTTATAGGAGGAATTAATTTAATTTTTTTTTATATAAACTGGTTTCTGATCACGTTTTGTATGCGTAAAAAGGAAAACGTGCAAGTGCTTGAATACGTGCTAACGTTAGATATTTGTTTAATTTAATTTAAACTGTTATATAAAATTTATTATAAAGCTTTATTCATCCCACATTAAACTTTCTTTGCTGGAAGTTCGACTTAGCGTTTGGGGAACTAACTTAATTAATATAGCGGGCGTCGCCGCAGAATTTCTGCGATGCTTTTTGCAATTTATTCGAAATCTCTATCAAAGGATGCGATCGCATATTTCATGCGAAATAATATACGGAAATGTAGGGAACGTGAGCTCGTGAATCTTAAAGTTAATTCCAATCTATAAACTGCAAACAATATTTATGGCTTCTTTGCTATCTGTAAATTTTTTTGCATAAAGCCGCCACCTTCTTTTTTCTCCCTTTTTTAATCATACTTTTTCCTTATCTCCGCGCCGAGCCAGCGAGAAATGACTCGATAACAACGAATCACGGGAAGTACATAAGACGATTATTATCGTGTGCTTTAAGTGGCCTGCGAGACATTTCTGGAATATCACTGAAGAAGGTCAGATGGGTAATAGTGCGAGATCCGGCCTATCGAATATTATTTGGGATAATACAGGGTTTATTGGAGGTCCGAGCTTAAATATAATCGATCGTGATACTGACGTAAATGTAACTCGTAAAAGCCGGATATATTTTTCGACGCTGGTAGAAAATTCTTTAGAAAGAAGAACTTTTAATCCTACAATAAACATTTTTATTACATTGTTTAGTAGTGAATTGTTAAATTCCAGAAAATACAAAAAAAGGGTTTAAATGTTAGTTAGTAGTGATC
>JAPYZA010000876.1:0-30016 GCA_030522685.1 Eupelmus azureus | reverse complement strand
TTATTACCAGGAATATTTTTAATTATTCAAATTTTTATAAATTACGTAAAATATTTAAACAATGGAAGAAAATTATTATAATTTAAGTGGATTTCTACTTATTATAATTAGATGTTAATGCTCTAATATATTCTATGTACTTGTATCAAAAATTTATTTTTGCTATATCTGTTAAAATATTGTTATTATATACATATACATTGGTCAAAGTAATATTTTCTATTATGATATAACAACAGAAATCATGCCCATATATGTTAGTTTTAATAATTTATTAAATTAAAGAGACATTTTTTAAATTTTGATATGGAATTTATTTAGGAACATCAAAGATATATTAAAGGACTAAAAGAAAAAAGTTTCTTTTAACGACATTACTGAAAATCCAGTAAAAACCTCAAATTTCAAAAACACCATAGATTTGAATAAAAAGGCACATAAATGTCAGCTTAGCGTAGAGAAAAAAAAACTGTTTACTGGCCATGTCCAACATTAAATTTCATGAATAATACTAGCTCGGCGGCGCGCGCAGTAGAACTCTATAACCATTTACCTTCGCGCGTATTCGTCACTATAAACGATCCTAATAGACGATCAAAATTCATTATTGCCCATTCGCTATCAGTTATCCATAACAACAAATCGCAAAAGCCGGCGGAAAAAAATGGCAAGCATCTCATAATTAGAAAAGCTCTCGACGGGCTGCGATAAATCGGAGCGCGGCGCGCATATCTGAGCGGCGCATCCTCCTTCCTCGTAAAGTCGACGCTTCCGAGGCTAGGCGTCGAGCGAGCGTGAAATTGAAAAAGTTGGCAAGCTCCGAAGAAGGGCTAAAAGCGTCGGCGTTGGCAGGAGGCGGCGCGCTCGCGCTCTGTAATTTGCCTGCGTAAAACTCGCTCCCTCTCCCGGCGAATATTATAAATAAAAACTCGCGCACGCGCGCTCGAGGATTTTACGGGGGCGCTTCGCTCGCCGTGAATTTATTTTCATTTAGTTACAAGAAAATTACACGGCCGAGCCGTATAGTTAAGCCTGCGCATGCACGCGTATACCGTTGCGATCGTCAAAAGCGCATTTTATGCGCGGAGAGAGAGAGAGAGAGAGAGGGCGCAATATGGCGCGCTATCATCCCTAAAATGGCCGGGGGAGGGCTGCAGCGCGCTCTCGAAGAGGAATCTGCGATGCTGCAAGCCAGACGAACGCACTTCCGGCGCATCGAGTGCCATAAAGAGCTGCTGCTGCCGCTGCTGCTGCTGCTGGCTTGTGTGTAATGGTTATTTTGAATTTCGTTATTGGAAAGTTTTCGAGTGGAGGTGAAGCTCGATTTTTTGGCTGAGTGGGCTCGACCTTGGGGCTTGGGTGATAAATCACCGGCCGAGTGGATGGTAATTTCTTTTATTTAAGAAAAATAGGAGGAATTGGGTTTGTTTTTGGAATTTTAATAAGATGTTGAATATGGGTGCGGGTGAGTCAAGGTTGAGGTGATATAAGAGGAGTTATAATTACTTTAAATTCTAACTCGAAAGTCTAACTTGAAATTTTTTAATAAATATTAATGGACTTTGAGTGTAATTACTTTGGTTAATTAAAAAAATTACGTATATGATTTTTGAAATTCTGGATTATGAAAGTAGTAGTACAGTCAAATTCGTGTTAATAAAATACAATCTTTTACTTGAATAAAACTATAAATCAAGTAAATTTTATTTTATTTTATTGTCATTTCATAAATTATATTATTGAGTAAGTTTTCAGGAATACTTAATTGCATACAATTTCAATTTAAAAAAGATAAGCTTCCATGCAATTGCATAAAAAAAATAATTATCCCTATCTTATTCATCAACGTATCAAAAGTAAATCCACAACCCTCACCGGCACTCCCAAAATTTAACTATCCCAAATGACACGTATCAAGCTCGAACAAGGATATATAGGTAAGGTCGCGAAATGCAGACAGCCAATAACCCTGAGCACTCGCAGAGATCCGCGAACAAGCATCTAAGTCCCTCCCGTCTCGTCGTTGATTCAAATCGTCGCGCTCGTATCGGGGTCAGCGTCACAAAATTCATATGGACAGAAACGAAGTGCGCCATGCCGGCAGGCTGGGTTCATTTAGACAATGGCCATCGAATCGCGAGAGCCGCTGCCGGCTCGTGCGCGCACCGAGTGCTTGTTACGGGCCTTTTCGGCGTATCAGTCCATACACTTATAGACGACACTCGAGGATTATAATGCCCGGGGAAAGGCAGAGCCGAGTGCGAGCCGCCGGCCGGCGGACAATTTCGTTTTATGAGGAAACGTAAAATCGTAAACACGAACTGTAAACTTTGGCGAGCGCCGAAGGAGTATCCGTCATACTGAGATGATTTTGCCTGCGCGACGGGTATGTGGATTGCGGGGAAGGTGGGTTGCTTCGATCGCTTTTTATTTTGTGGGCGGCGGAAGAATATAAGGGGGATGGAAATTAAGATTGTTGGGATAAATAGATCGATGCTTGGTGCGTTTAATTTAATTTTTGGATAATACTTTGCACATTGGAAATTATATATGTTATAATCATTAATTGTACGATTAAAATTTCATTTAACTCAAAATTCTGAAAGTTATGAGATAGCGCTTACACTAATCATTAATTGTACGATTAAAATTTCATTTAACTCAAAATTCTGAAAGTTATGAGATAGCGCTTACACTTTTTTACTTTAAAATCATATAAATTCATATAAAGTAATTTTTTCATGATAAATAATATTTTGATTTATAATAAAAAGTTTTAGAAAATAACGATATTGTACTAATCATTTCAAATCATTGACTGTTATAAAAAAATTTTGAAATATAATATTATTTAATATAAAGATTTTTTAAAACATTCATCGAGCACATTCGCTGTAAATTCATATGTGTAAAATTACACCAGACAAATGTGTAGTTCCTAATTAAATTCATTGTCATTATTTTAAAACGTTTAAAAGATTTTTAAAAAAGTTAAATTCATTGTCATTATTTTAAAACGTTTAAAAGATTTTTAAAAAAGTTTTAAAATAACAACAATGTATTTAAAGTTGTCATTTTACACACATGAATTTACAGTGTTCTTTGATATATACAGCTTCCACAACAAACTTGACCAAAAACATTTACTATTTATAACCGCACCAGATACTAGTAAATTCACCGAAACCAATTTTCCCCCTAATTTCTCGCATTCCACCTCCCAGCTACCTTATCCACCCCATAAAACGCAAAAAGGGAAAGTAGTATAACCCAGTTCAATTTTCTGAAACGTCAGCAACACACAACCCAATATCTCTCCGAACAATCAGCCGCTTATCATAGCCCCCTAAGCTCGTAAACAAAAAAAGAACAGCCACACAGCCTAGAAAATGGATTACCCCCTCATTACTGGTGGCCAATCGCGGCCGGAAAATTTATCCCTGACGACACACGGCCAGCAGCATAGCTGAGTAGAAAAAAAGCTTCAGACAACCCGCTACATATACACACACCTACATCAGAGAGAGAGAGAGAGTACGGACGAGGGAGTGGCCTGCGCGCGCGAATCGAGCGAGGGTGGCTGGCTTGGCTTGCGCGCGCAGGGGAGCTTGGCTCGCTGGCGGATCCTGGCAGTCCGCGGGGGGTGAGCGAGCTGCGCGCGGAGAGAGAGAGAGACTTGCGGCACTGCGCGCGCGCGCACCACTCGCCGGATCCGGAACCAGATCCTCGCTCTCTCGCGGAGCGCGTCCTCGCCCCATTTTCGCATCTCGCTCCGGACTATACGCTCTGGCCGTCATAAGCGCCGACGGAGAGAGAGAGAGAGAGAGAGAGACGGAGACAGAGAGAGAGAGAGAGGGAGAAGAGACACTTTTACTTATGGCACCGCGGCACTCCAGCCCGCCGCAGCATCATCTGCAGCTGTTAGACAACAGCCGGCGCTCTGCTCTTGTATTGAGACGGCTTTCCATGGAGAGTGATTAGGCGACTGCTAGAGAAGAGAGTATAGAGGTTTTGTTCCGCTGATGAAGTATAGGCGAGTCTTGCTTGGAGGCTGGGATTTCAGATAGGGACTCGCTGTGGCTGCAGCCGTCGGCACGGAGACGGTTTTCGATTGACTGATATCTACTACTGTAAGTTCTTCGCTTTTGGATTATTTATGCTTGTTGTTGTGTGAAAGCTTGTGCACTACTCACGTTAACGCACATCTATTATTTAGAACGGATAAGAAAAAATGATAAATATAAGCAAATTAAAACAAAAATTTTTTGAAGGCATATAGAGGTGCAATTTACATATATAAATTATATGTTTGATAATGGTATAGTACTGAAAAATACGTCTAGTAAATAAATTTTTATACCGTTTATCCATTTTTAGTCAATTTCAAAAAAGGTGTTTATTTTGATTCCATCACTTATAATTATTTAACTGCGGTTACATTTGCGAGATTATAAACACTTTTAGCAAAGATAGATTACGTAACATTTTTTAATAACAAAGTCAATCACTTCAATCAACATATACGATTAAATTTTTAGTGATATTTTTAAAGAAATCATCGTTCAGTTATACTACAATTTTAGAATATTTTTATACAGAAAATTTATCTGACTTTTCCAATCACTTTTAATACCGTTAAAGTCTTGTCAAAGAAAAAGTTTACGATTTTTTAAAATTTGAAATTATAAGTCATGCAAACTGCCTGATACGTAAATATATTTACGAAGTTATATAACTTTTTATATATAAAAATTTCGGATCTTTTTGAACAGAGTTTAGTAAAGATTCACATTACACTTTAACAATATCCAACTGAAAATATTAAAAAACTAACCAATATCAAAGGCTGTCAACAACAATCTTGAAAACCGTCACCGCACCAAAATAAAAATTTCAATCAAACAGAAAACAGTATCACACCAAACCCGTCGCTCAACAGCAGCTTATCGAACGCGTATCCTCCCCCCAACCACTCGCCTCGCACAATTTTCAGCGTTATTTACAAGAATCGCATAAAAACATTAATTTTCTGTTTACCGTAAGTTATCCGCACGAACGAGGGGGAGGGCTAGAGACGAGAGGGGGTTAGCGCAGCACAATTTCTTTTTTTCCTACGGCCCCCGTCGCCGGCCCCAGGCCGCCAAAGCGCCGATGAAATTGTCGACAGAAACTTTTAATCGACAATAATATTTTTTATCGGCAATAAAAATAAATTTCATTGGCCAGTAAAATTTCTACGCGCCGCACTCCCGCGTAAACTCGAACAAACGCAAGCACACGCGCCGTAGCGAAATTAAACTCGAACACCGGCCGCGCGCGCGCGCGCAGGTATATATGCGCGAGCCCGAGCGTCTTGGCGAAAATGCAACTGGCTCCGCACTGACGGTTCTACGTTCGCGGCTGGCCTGTGCGCGCTGCCTCCGTCCAGATTTCACTTTTCGACTGCCGGCGAGGATCGCCGAGGAAAAGCGCGATATTATATTTTTCCGGAAATTCTAGGGCCGTTTTTTCGGGGCAGGCCGGCGGGAAGGTTTACACAGGCCGCGCTTTGTTCGTGGCTCGTAAAGTCTTAACCCAGATTTCCCGCTGCACGCGAAAGTTTTGAGTTACGAGCTCGCTCTGGTTTTCCAATTCGACGCGGTCGGTCGAGTTTTGGGCAACAGCACGACCGCAACCCTTTTGTGCGGGTGCGACGGGCCGTTGGTGAGAGCTGGATGGCTCTGGAGTGCTGGTGTTGGGAAAAACTTGCTGGCTTTTCGCCGTCGGCTCACTGCGGGCGATTGTGAAAAAGCGTATTGGGTTCGAATGTGCTCGGGAGGCTTCGAGCCTTGTTCGACTGTTTTTTTGCGTTTAGTTTCACCTGTCAGGCAGCTGTGAAGAGTTGGTGTAGCTGAGTTTGACTCGAGTAGGTCTGAAAGCTTTTGGTCGTTGTTAATGAATCTATCCTTGTTTTAGTTGCTTTTTTTTCTCAGAATTATTATTATAGCATTTTGAAGTAAACATTTAAGAATATCTGTAATTTTGTTCTGTAAATGGATTTTAGAACAAAATTACTAGATATTTTAAATACGGAAAACGGGTTTATGGCTGTGTAAAACCAACACTGTTTCCTGCAATTATTCAAATCCATTTTGATTAAATATTTTGAAATTTTCTTAAAATATCTTTCTGCCACATTATAGTTTTAACGAAAGCTACAATTTACAATGAAGATATTTCTTTTAGATTAAAATTTTGCCTTAAAAGCAATATAATACTAATTATTTTTTAGGCACCGCTTATAAGAAGATGGTTAATATTTTTATCAGAACAAAACACGATTTTTATAACCTTTTTTTTAAAAATCTTCAGATAGTATAAAGAAAAAATTTTAGTCCTATATTTGGAGTTTTCTAATATATTATGGCTTGATGGCATCAAAAAAGGAATAAAAATCATTAAAATTTTTTGAAAAACTTATTAAATATTTTTGAAAAAATAATGTACAAAGTGAAGGTTTATGATTTTAAAAAACTTTATTATTCTTCACAATTTTGTCAAAAATTAAAACTATCGCAATAAAAAAAATTATATTTTTAATTGAAACTGTATTATGATAATTTAAAAGATATTAATAAAATACAAGTTGTATAAATCTTCAAGAGCAACTTATTTAATTTAAAAATTTTGTTTGGCATAAATAATTCTCAATATCGTGACCATATAGAAATATATTTAAAAACATTCTAAAAAATCTGAAAAAACTTCTGACGTATTTCGCTGAACATTTATATATGCTAAATCCTTGAAATGTACAACACGAAATCTTTTTTAATTATATTATTATTATTTTTCATTTAAATATTTTTTGGTGTTAATTATAATTTTCATACAAATCAATTACAAAAGGTGTAAACAATCAGTTGCATAGCATAATAAATATTTTCTGTAATGTATCATTTGTGGAAAGAAAAATATCAGTATACAAAATTACTCGTATATCCAAAGATTTTTCATGAATGAATTTGTAGTAAATTAAAGTTATTTGTATTATAGAAAAATATCTGTTTCCCTTTTATATTAGATAAGATTTACCTTTATTATTAAGTATCATAGTTTAAACTCACGCTAATGCTAAATAAGTTTTTTATATTTTTAGAGAAAATTCAAGGTCGAATAATTTATTGTGTTATTAACATTGACATTTTTCCCTTTTACATCAAACGTTTATTTCCCGTCGTATACATTTTAATTATTTTTTAAATTTAACGAACGCAAAATACATTTTCCACCGCTCACACGCAAACAAAGCTTCCCCTCAATCTAAAAAACAGAAACATTCTCACCGTCTCCGAAGCCCTCCCTTCTCAAAGCGCGCATAACCCAGCCGATAACTCGCAGCTAAACTCCGGCAAACGTCGAATAAATTTTCCATTCATAGCCGTATCCGGAAAATATTGTCCCACATTTGCCGGCTTGCCGGCGCGCATCATAACACCGCCATTACGCCGCTTAACCGTTCCCCAGTAAAAAAGCAACTGCAGCACGCGCAGCCAGCTTCTCGTTAATTTCACGATCACCGCAAGAACACAGCCCACCGCTGCGTCCTTGCGAATCCGACACCCGCGCGCAATTAGCCCTCTCCAAAAAAGACGAACAATAAAAACCTCGCTAGCCAGCGACAGGTGAAAACATACGCAGACCGGAAGCGCGCCTCTGCCTTCTTCGCTTCCTTCTTCTCCTCGTCGGTTTATACTACCGTTTTGCCGTTGTCGACGCGCGCGCGCGCGCGGCCCTCGCTCAGCTCATAATGAAGTTGCACGAGCATGTTAATTGTGAAGTTAAACAGAAATAGGAGCATGAAAGCGCGCGAGCGGGGGTCAGTTGATGTCTGTGGCTGCGCGCTGGTATAATGCTCATTCGGCCGCGTGATGACTGCTCGCAAAACCGCCTGCCAATGGGCTCTTTAAATCAGTCTGCGAGCGCGCGCCACGCTTTAACCCTTTCATATTTCCATTTGACAGTTTCTTTTCCTTCGCGATCGCGAGCGTCGCGCCTGCGATCGAACGCGAGCTTTACGACTCAAGGCTACGTAGACGCTGTATATACCGCTGCTTTTTGCCGGTTCGTATAGTGGATCGGACATTCTATATGAGGCTTATCGTCTCTGCTTTCGACGGGGGGTGAAATTAATAAGATTTTATATCTTCGGCACTTATCTTCGGACGAGCGATCGTCTCTTCTTTTTTTTCGGCGGGAAATTATATACTTAGGGAGGGCCCATTTTGCCGGGCGAGCGTCGGCCCGCGACTGAGAGAGAGAGAGGATAGAACGTTTGACGTGGCGTTTAATAGACCGTAAAGCCGTATTTGAGTATCCCGATAAATATAACAACTCTTGGCCAGGAGAGACGGAGAGATGGTCCGCGCAAGCGTCTTAACGCGCCATACATAATCGCCTCGGCCGAGTCTCGAGTGTCTTCTCGTGTGATTAAACGCGCGTTCGCTCGAGCGTTGGCGTCGCGCAATTATAAGCCCGAATTTATATACGCGAGAAGGACTCGCTCTCTCCCTCTGCTTCTCTTTCGAGCTTTTGATGTGTAGGAAGGATTTTAAGGACGATCTTTGAAATGGTTTGTTGATGTTTCTTTAGAGCTGATTTTATTGTGCAAATATCTTATATCGAAGGCGTTAACTGCGATAATAAAATTTGTAAAATTTAGTAAAAGGCTTTTTTCGATTACGTAGAATATAGTGTTTACGTAATTACGGACATTCAAAAGGCTATAATAACCAGAAAAAATAATCTAATTCAAAAACTACAAGTCATTAACCAATTCTCACCGTATATACCCTCATCCTAAACCATCCTGACAAAGGCACACAAACACAAACTCAATCCTAACCCAATTCTCACCGAATCCCCCGCCGGCAAAGTCTATCCCGAAATCTCCCGCCTAAAGAAGATTGAACTATAAATCAACGAAGCAGATTCAATTCAAACGAAAATACGTAAAAGTAATCGTAAAAAAAGCGGCGAGCGCAAGGGCTAAGCAGATGAGTTTTTAAGCCGGCATCAAGCTAGAAATCCAGCCCAGGCACGAAGCCGACTACACAGGCCTGGCCAGGCCCTCTCTGACCCGCGCGCGCGCGCGTGGGATCGATTCCCGCAGTTTCCAAAGCTCGCAAGCTCTGCAAGCTCTCTCCCAGCCCTCGCTTTTAGCTGCGCGCGCGCTCGAGCAACGTGTAACCTCCTCTATAGACTATATATATACGCGGTGCGCTATGGTATATGCATGCGGCGGCGGCCTTTCCGGGACGTAAATTTCGAAATCGCTCTGAAAGTGTCGTTAAAAAATCACTTTGAGAGGGAAAACGTAGATAGAGTTTCCTCCTTCTTCCGGTTTTTCAGACGGCTTTCTTGGGCTCTTTTAAATAAGGTTTTCTTTTTTTAAGTGACTTGTTGGATTGGATTTAGAAAACTTGGCGATGGTAAAATGGATGAGAATAATCCAATTATACTATATTCTTAAATACAATGAAAATATTTAAACGGTACATTGAAATTTACTCACATTAAAATTATTATGGCTTTTAAAACTGTCTCCCAATACGAAACGAATAAAATCTTATTAACAACTTCATAAGGCACCAACGCTATAAAAAAAATTCATGCCTTCTTTCGGAAGATTAACATGACGAAAAATTTCTCGAAAGCCCCATCCGCCGATCCAGCCATCAATCATCCACTCTTTCGTCTCGTAGAAATCTCCACTCTCAGCCGATATTCAAACTTAAATCGTATATCAATCCACTCGACAATCTCACGTATATATCCTCTCATACAGACCCGCATCTCCAACTCTCATCGGCCTAAAAAATCGGCGTCGTCTCTCTAATGGCACCGGCGACACGCAGGACTTATTTAATGGCTCCTCCCGCGTGAGCCTCTCGAATTTTTACGAAAAAAAAGCCACACCCCGCGATGGCCGCTCGATATACATCGACGCTCAAGGGGAGGAGGCGACTTTTCTACTTGGGCCGTGCGCAGGGGGAGAAGAGACAAGATCCGGTTACGGAGCGAGCCAAGGAAAAACTTTCCTTCTTCTTTGCCGTCTTCTTCTTCTTCTTCTTTCTCGTTTTTAACGACTCTTCGGCGTCCGCGCCGGCCGGGCTTGTTATTTCGTACACACCGCGCGCCGAGAGCGGCTGCGACTTAATTCTCGGATTACATCCCAGGAGAAATCTACGGGCGAGGGACGCGCGAGTCGAGGAATTTTACGTTTTTCGAGAGGGGAAGGGCACGGCTAATATATGGTTCATGAATTTATTCGGTTCCTTTTTCGGGGAGAGGATGGAGAAGGATAAATTAGGAATGAAGGGATTGGATTTGGTCTTCCTTTTTACATTTTTACTGTACTTTTTTTTAGATGTGAATGAGTATGAACGTGAATTCGATTCCCTTTATGATGTTAGTAATAGAAAATGTTAAATGTTATTTAGATTTTATTTTGCCGAGTCTGTTAAAATTAAAACATGAGATTTTTTAATTTATTTTATTAGAAAACTTTATCAATTATCAACAAAAGATTCCTGAATGTTATTTACACGAATTTCCTAAACTATTATACTTCAAGATAATCTGTGATTGTAAAAGCCCTTTTAGTTCAAGGACGGACGAAAATAGATTTATTTGCCGCTATATAGTTGGGCAAAAAATTTGGGAAACTGGGTCGTAATTAATTTTGATAGATCTTTTGACGCCTAGTTTATAGCGGCCTTGGTTAGCAATTTTCGAGCGATTATGTGCAACGGGTCTTGAGAAGTTCTTGGTCTATTGTGAAAAACAAAAGGGTAGAATGAGGCTACTTGAGCAGCCTTTACCTGCACGCCCGAGCGACACTAAAACTTACCCTCATTAAAGCGTAATCTACTTCTAATAGTTATACCTACAATTCTAGAAAATGAAATATCGGCTATAAAAGAAATTATTACTATATTAGTTTGAATTTTCTTCTACTAGTAATTTTATAGATGAGTTTTATAATTATGCTGTAAATATTAAATAACAATGTTGCGGTGTATTATAATTTGTGAATTGTAAATCATAAACGGAAAATTTTGAAAGAAAACTAGACTTAAATGTACCTGTAGAGGTAAAAGTATTGCAGTGTATTAGAATGGCTATAATAAATGGTAGCAATTAATTTTTGAGAGAGTACATATGAGTAATAATGAAAGATCCTAAAAGGTATAAAAGTTTTAATCGCGCGAAATTATATTTTTCGAATATAGTGCTATAAATCTTTAAAAGCTACTAACATAATATGTTTATAGAGACATTTTTGTAGGTGAAGTATTATCGAGTATAAAATAGGATATGTGCAGTAAAAAGAAAATCAAACTTCAAACATTAAAAATACTATACGCATAGACTGTATAAATTACTTTAACGACATTCGCGGTTATTTTAACAACTTCACACCTACCGTAAGAGATCGTGAAATTTCTTTTCTAAGCATAAACGTTTAATTTTTTCATTCTACTTTGTTCTCAATGCTCTCTCTCTCTCTCTCTCTCTCTCTCTCTCTTTCTCTTTGAATTAGAGTCTAATGAATGATTTGCGTACTATTAGACATATCTCTATAATAAAACATGATACTAAAATAAAGTGTTCAATTCAAGAGATATTTTACATGTAAAATTACATGATAAAAAGGCAATAGTAAATTTACTTTTGTTACATAATGTGGAAATTGAGAAATTGAAAGGAAAAAATTATCCTGTAATATAATAGAGATGTTACATTGATTTCTAATAATAAGAATTTTGTCATGCACAAATTCTGCGTTTTTATGAATGCGTTTTTTATAATGCTTTCCGATAACTTTCACCCTGTAATAATCTGTTTAATCTTCAACAAAAACAACCTACAATGAGAGAACAGTTATAATAAAAAATTCCCATTTCGGTGACGGTAATCATGTAGTTTTGTGCACTGATGAACATTTTATTATATACTGGCATTATAATCTATCTCTGTAAAACATAGGCAATGGGCTTAATACTATTATAAAGTATATTTTTCAAATACTTACAAAAAAGTAATTTATTCTAAAACTAACTAAAATTTTGTTATATAATTAAATGAAAAATGTAAGTAAAATTAAATATATTATATATTATAATTATTTAAAAAACTAATATTAATTCTATTTTCTTATCCAAGATAATGTTTACCAAGCAAAAAGGAAAATTTTATCAAAATTACAAATTATCCCAGCTTTACAACACAATGCAATGATTCTTAGACAAGATGCCATACTAATTTTTGTCACGACTATTCTCAAAATAAATGCTAAAATTTGACAATATTTTCAATAGACAACTAAATTCATAACCACCCCCAAAAAACCAACTTCTGCTCAACCAAAAGCAACCCAAACACAGGCAATCGAACCAACACACCACCCATCCAACCACTTCTCACTCGACATATACCCACGCTCACACGCGAGCTCGCGAGTAGTGGGGGTGCAGAGCTCGGGGGTGGCTCGCGCTGCATCCTCTTAACGCATATCCTCCACTCACACTCAGCCATAGGCGCCCACAGGGAGAAGCCCGCCAAGTAAAAAAGCCGCGGCGAGGGGGGGAAGGAGCCGACACGACTTTGTCGAAGCCAAGAACCGCTTGGGTCGCGCGAGCGCGCGCGTAAGAGCCTGCCCCCATAACAGGCTCCACGCACCGCGCAGCAGGACGTTCCGCGCGGTCCTCGCGATATGCTGCCTACACACGCGCGCGCGCCGGCTTTTACTACTCTCAGTATCGAGTATACGCGCAGGCTCTAGTAGAGAGAGAGCGGGCCCGATGAGGCGGCCCTTAGTTCTCACCTCGCTTCCGTGCACTGCGAAGGGCAGCGCGCGCTTTCCACTTTTTCGAGGGCTCGCTTTTGTGTGAAAAAGTGAAATCGATCGGCGGACTCCGCTAGCCGCCCGCCAGACGCAAGGAGAAACGAGAAAGCTTTTTTCGGCGGACCGAGCGAGAAGGATTCGACGCTGGAAGTTTTACGAGGTATTGCCTTTTTCTGTTTGTTTCTTTCCTCCCCTTTGTCGCCGGCGACGTTAACTCGCGGGCGTCGCGGCAAAAATGCTCCGGAAATTTGTTTTGAGAAAGCCAGAGAGCGCGAGTGTCTTCGAACGGCCCGCGCATAAATAATACTTTCGCCGTGCTTGTAGCCTATAGAGCGAGCTTTTATAGTGCGCGTGCGCGTCTCGTAATTCATCCCGACGCGTCGCGCGCCGTTTTACGAGACTTTCTGCGAGAAATACTTCCCTATCATCTAAATACGTATGGCTTCGAGTTCCGAGAGAGCTCGTATGGCTTTGAGGCGGCTATCGCGCGACTTTTTCTTTCTTTGCGCGGGGCTTTGAGTTATTGCGCGGCCGTTAGCGTCGCGGCGCGATGACTAATTGAGCCGCGATTGGCTGCTCCGCGAGCGGCTTTGATTCATTATATTTGGAAAGCCGGGCAGGGCTGCGAGTTTGTTTGAAGTCGCGCGGGCAAATGTGTGTAGCGCCGACGGGCGGGCTGGCTGCCGTTGCCGGCGGATCTTGCGGAGGCGCGATTTCTCGCGTCGGTTGTGTAATTCTGCGATTACGGCCGATGAAAGTGAATGGGCGTGGTTGTAAAAGTTTTAATCGAATGAAAGTTCATTGGGAGGCGAACGTCGGAGTATATTGATTTGGTTATTAAATTTTGCAATTTGTCAGACGGGAAAATTAGTGGCGATTTATTGGAGTTGGGAAAATGAGTAAACAAGAAATTAAGTTATATAATGTGCACTTAAATATAGTGTTTTATAATGTGATCGGTAATGCGGTAATTGTAGAGTAATTATTTGTTTTTCAATTGTAATAATATAAAAGTAATTGGTGATTTGCTCTTATTAATTGTGAATTTTAATTAAAACTTTGAAATGAAAAATTGTTTTTATATAAATTGTCAGAAAAACCAATTTTTTGAGATTGAAAAAAAAACTAATTTGCGGAATAAGCTCAACGGAAGCAAATGAAGTTAATTCCAATTGTTGAATATGCCCACTAAAACTATCCACATTTTCTTATTAAAAATAATAATTTCATAATAATTTTCTTTAAGCTATTTTGATACTTTATAAGGAATTGTAAAATATATTTTTCATTTTTATCGCACTATATTTTGTATGCTTAAACGTTATTTTTGTTTTTCTTTATTAATTTATAGTACCCTCTCGAATGAGAACAGACAAAAACAGTCAAACTTGTAAAAAACGTCATTTTTCATAATTTTTTTAAATTTTTTGCTGTAATAATTGAAGTAGGTACGATAAACTTTTTAATTACAATTGGTTTTTAGACAGAAGTTTGTAAGAGTAAATGATTCTATAACAATGTAGAAAATATAGTGACCTAAAAATTAAAAGTAGACATGAAACTTCCCATAATTTATTTCTATAAGTTTTATACAAAAACATTTTTTCATACTTATGATTTTAACCTTGATGTATTTAAATCTTTAAAAATGACTAATAATTCTTAAATAGAAACTTGGATACTTCAAATTAGCCTTGAAATTTTTCACCTTCGTATTTTCGTAATTACAGATACTTTAAAAATAATAAATATTCACATAACAAGCTCCAATCTAATTACTCAGAGTAATGTTTTCGTCGAACTCACATACAATTCCTTTCTCCGGACTACCGTAGATAAATTTACGAGCTGCAGTCTCATTTCTTGACGTACTTAACTGGCGCTAGAAAGATATTACCGCAAAAAAGTGCAAACTTATCTGTTTGCATTACGACTTGAGCTGCATAATTATGGCGTATAATAATAATTACAATTATGAGGGGTGTATTAGTACTCGCTTGTCAAGCTTAATAAAGTCAGGTTATTATTCTGCTCATAAACACCTGCAGTACAACGCGCATGCACGTTTTTCATGCCTCTTTACCTCAGCATATTGTTTTTGCATTGTTATCTTTAGATTTCTTACAACTTGTATTGTTGGTAATAACATTAATCTAATAATAAGCAATCACGCTCATCTATACTTACACAGATTCAAATCACAATTAAAGCGATTATAAACAAAATGGAAAAATGACAGGCATAGTAACAGCGATAAAAGTAACATGGATTAGAATATCTACATGTTTAAAAAACAGAAATAGATATAAATATATTTATTCGTCATATCTGCTACTATATATAAATATTTTAATCATTAATACCTTCTCACTGTTCTTGTTTTTGTCACTTTTTCATTCTACCTAACGGCCTGTGGAGGTTTTCGTGTGTTATGATTTAACGCATTTTATTATATTATTTAAAAAAATCTTTTTAAAATTAAAATTTAATTTCTACATAACTAGTTTTGAAGAAGGTAACTATAGTAAACCTTCCGAAATGGATATTTAATATACGATTCGTTATAATAAAACATTTTTTGAATAAAAATTATCAGTTTGGTACATTGGCGGCAAAAATTTTCTAAATTTTTCTTTTCAAAATATTTATACAGAAACACTAATTTGAAAGTGAATCAATATGGATAATATAATTGATAACATATTTAAAACGATGTAATTCATATATTACTTAATCTACTTATAAAATCTTCTAAATTGAAATATAAAATATTTGTACGTTTAAAATTATTCTTCGAGTACAGCGTAATATTAAGAAGTAACAATAATAATGAAAAAAAACAACTGTATATTAATATTTTTATAGGAAATATAAATATTTTATTGATAATACAATAAAAAAATTACTTTTCTACAACTTTTCAATATGTGTCTAATATTTAAAAAAAAACATGAATTTTTTAGCAGTCTGAGTAAAAATATAAATAAAGAAAAAATAAATAAATAATTAAATAAAATAAATAAAGAGGCTTATACTCTTACACTTTTATTTTGACTCTAAATAACAGCAAGTGTCCTATATATTTGGGGACATAGGATTAGCTCAAATTTTAAAGTGTTTTGGATAGTAATATTCAAAAGAAACTGTCGAAATTAGAGTATTGTAAGTTTTTATTTTTATTATAAGAAAATTCTAAAAAGATAGCTTCTAATTAGAATGTGAATAATCCAGTTTACAGATATAAGCTAAATAAAAAGGATAAAGAAAAAACAATACATAATTACAACTCCACTTATAAAAGAATATCAAATCAGTTTTTTCACAATAACCAGTAATTAATAAGTGGTAAAAATTTTAATGTTTAAATGTAGGTAAAATTCACTACATGATGTATTTTTTCGGGTAACAACGCGTGGTTCCCGCTCATTTTCATTTGAAGTTTGAACTACAGTCTCTTCCGACCAGTTTGATGTTTTTTAATTCTAAAAAGAATAAATAAAAGCTTATTTTTACACTGGTTTCATTTTCTTTTTAGATGCTTTATTTAGGACTTCTATTAAGCAACAATAAAAAGTGAATCTCTTGTAAATATTAACTGAAGTCTAAATAATATCACGCATAAATTAATAATTATTATTCAATTTATTTGAATTCTACTTTATAAATATATTAGTATATTTAATTTTCTATTCGTAACATATAAATTAAATATAAAACTGTTTAAATAGAGTTAAACAATTTTTAAATTTTTATTACGCATACAAAAATAAATTTTCTTTACAAACTAGTGCATTCTACATATGTTAGTTTCATGTATATAGGTCTACTCTCATTGCTCATTGCCAATTTCGCGGAAAAATGTGCCTGTCCGCGTTCAAAAAAGAAACGGCTCCGCGCGCGCTTGGATCACTTTGTATTTCTCCGACGCTCGTTCAAATATGTTCGCCGGAGCGTCGATCCCTTGTGAGTCTACGTTTGTCGTCACCGCGTCAATATTTACCGTCTTACAGGCGTGAAATAGATAAGCAAACCTCGCGGCAAAAAGTATATCGAGATCTATGGGACCTAAGTCTCCAGTCTGACAGAAATTGTGTACATAACCTAGTCGGATTCATCGTGACTTGGCTTCGGATCAAATCTAAGCTATAAACTCTACAAAATCAATATTCAATAGTGTTGCAAATATCATAATGGAGATCCGTCGGGATTTCCAGTGTAAAAATCGTGTAAAGATTGATAGTGAGTTAGTGAATGATGTAGTAAAGTTGGGATCAAGAGCCGACGGCAGTTGAATGGAGAGGTTAGAATTGAATAGCGACTGAATAATCATTTTAATTATGATGACTAACATAACAGTGACTCTAATTGTACAATGGTTTGACAAAACGTAAATGTGTACGCACTTACGTGCTTTAACAATTCCGAAAACACTACTGACTAGAATTTTTACTATAACCTTCACGATTCCTAGTCTAATTTTCAATGTTAATCCTCAATAATACTGAGTTTTATACACTTTTTGACAATTTAAATAATTGCTTTTAATTCAACTGTAATATCTTGTTTAATATCTTATAATCCATTTCAGAAATATTAAATAATAATTATAACTGTATCTTTGAATACATTTTTCTTCGATATTTTGGCTTTATTCTTCAGCTACATGCCAGATTTGAATACATAATAAACAAATAAATGTTGTGAAACATTTGAAAAACATCTTAGAAAAATAATATGTTACTTACTACGACATAATTTTATAAAATTAAACGAAGTAGAAATATAATTAACCAAAATAAAAATAAAAATTCATTTATCGCAATAAAAATATACTCTCTATAAATCTAGGTAAATTAAAACTCGACATTTATAAGTACTAAAAATATGAAGTTTATATCAAATTTTGAAAATTTTCAGTCATAGATAACTTGTGACTTCCCAGAGAAACCACATAACTTCATTGATTTTTTAAAAATTAGTGTGTAAAAATTTCATTTATTTTCTACTTTGATTGTCAATATTTTTACTAACTAGATGCAATACCAATTATTAGAAAATAAATTTACGTTGCTCTTAAAATACATCGCAATGCTCTATTCTATCGCGTTTCTGCTGTAGGAAAGGTTTTGTGTGCCATTAACGTTATTCCTACAAATTTTTACTGGTTTCAATTTGAATCAAACGTTAAAATGTAACTGATCAGCTCTTAAAATTTGTTATTATTATTGCATATGATTCATTTAAAACGAATGTTTAAAATGTGTTTGCTCAATAAAGTTAAATATTTATTAACCATCCCAATTTTTAGAAGAATGAAATTATTATTCTTTAAAAGATTCGCGATATTCTTTTCAGATTTTCAGTTACTCTTTACGAAAGTTACTTACATTCAAATCATCTGTTTATAAGAAATCTGTTTACTGAATATCCATAAAATATAATTGATGTTGTTATTTCTGGAAGATCAAGGTTTACTTAAAGAAAGTGTAGTCATGTTTAAATGATTATTGTTCAAATTAAATTCGAAAATCGCAATGAAACTTTTAAGAAAAATTTTTGTTATAAAGGTGTAATATAAATTTATAAACTATATAAACTAATCTGTTTTTAAATTTATGAAAAATTTTTTTAAAATGTAGCAATTTTTTATATTATATTTGGATATAGTCCAACTATAATCCAATAATTATTAGTAATCTAGTCAACTAATCTAATAAATATTTTACAAAAAATAAATATACATTTTTCGTAAATGTACGTTTAAATAATTAATAATTGATGAACATTTCTTTAACATCCACTAGTTTAGTATGCCAAGGATTATTTTGATTAAAGATTAAAAAATTTTTTACTAAAATAATAAAATAATATAAAACTGTAAAATTTCTAATTCGAAATTACGAAAACAAATAAAATAAAAGTATTATTAAAATAGATTGCAATTTTTAATGAATTACAGCTACTTTATCGATAGGACGTAATGTTAATACACATTTAAAAAGTTGATTATAATAAATTAAAAAATTAGAATAATAACATACTTTTTATTGACAACCATAAAATAATCAATATCATAAAAAGAGTACTATTTATTTATTCAATTTGATTTATTATATTACAAGTCTTCAGTGCGTCACTCTTATGATATATTACTAATAAATATTTTACCAGTTTCAAATATTCCATTTACTCTAACCCATCCATTCGAATAAATCTCCATCTCATTAATATGATTTTGACAATCACAGGTACACAGGCTTTCTTTATTAAAACTGATTGATTTTTCTTAATGAACAAATCTTGCTAAGCAAAAAGGATTCTCAAACGCTAACTGCGCGAAAGTCAAAGTAGAAGGGGAATCGGCATGTTGAAGGGTGGGGCGAGATCGAACGAGCCTTCTCCTTCGACACTGCGGAAATCCATAATGGCCGGCTTGCAGTCGTTTCTGACTCTCGGCCAATAGCCCATCTCGATCTTTCTCCTTTCCGACGCGCCTGCTACGCCGCTGCACTCGTTGCTAGGTAACCGACAAAAGCGCGCTGCTGATTGGATCGCGCGTGCACGTAGCTCTCGAGCTAGAAAGGAGCGAGTCACTGATTGGACGACGTACAAGCTACCCCGCTTCTCGGTCGTTGCTGCGCTACCGGCAGAGGCGCACGCTGTCGTTTGGGCGGCGCGCCGGATTCCGTTGCTAGGCGACTGGCAGAGACGCGCGCCGGTGATTGGCTAGAGCTCTCTTCTCCGCCGGCCATCTTTCTGCTGGCGCTGCAGCGCCCGTTGCTATAGGCGACCAGCGGAGCCGCGCTAGTGATTGGTTGCCACGTCTGAGGCTCTCTTCGAAGACTTTCGCTCTCCCTTCTCTTTCTCTCGCTGCGGCCGCATTCGTTACCGTACGGCGGGTAGCGCGCAGCTTCTTCTGCTGCTCAGTGGTGGTTGCTAAGCAACGGAAAGCGGCCATCATGCGTGTGTGAGCTGCTGCTGATCTGCCCGCGTTGCCTAGCAACGAGACGGAGGCCATCATGCATGCGTGCGTGCGCATACGCGAGGCATGGATTGTGTGCTTATAGAGGATTTGGTTGGTAGACCGGGGGGCTTCGCGGGTAATGATTTTCGTGCTTTTTGAGTAGTGGATTTTCATTAGGTTGATTGATCTTCAAATAATCCTTTGATTCAGATGATTACTATATATTTTTCAAATTAATATTTTTTTAGTATATTTGTAATGTTTTTATTATTTACTATAAAGTTTGGCAAGAAACTTTTAAGTAATAAATTTGTTAGTTAGTTATTAATTAATTATGTGTTCTGAAATATTCCATTTCTAATTTAACAAAGATGAAAGTGGCTTTATTTAGTCAATTTATTTTTAATTTTTGAGTAATATTATAATACTCAAGCTTTTTTAAAACAAATGTTTCTTATATAATTTTAAATAATAATACAATTGTATTTTTTATGCACATATGTTCATTATTTAATGTAAATGTATTTATTTAGAAGAATATGACAACAGCAATACATTATTAACAAAAATGTTATTTGCTATGCATAAACACTAAAAGTCAAATCAAAACAAGTTCGTACCCAAAAATTATTTAGTAAACCCTTACATAATTTGCCAATTGCGCGGTCGATAGAGAAGAAACCAACATAAGCAGCACGCGGCACGCTTACTCGACGCATAAGATCATACAAATTACTCAAACGTTAACTTGCTCTTTCTCTCTCGCTTAGTCGAATACAGCCGGCATTAAAGTCCGTTTTAACTTCGAGTGTAAACAGCGGGCGTTTATCGTTACAATTTACACCTTTTACTGTTCATAAATTTGAACGCTGCAAAGGAGCAGCGGCTTATGAGAGCGCGACTTCAGGTGATAAGGATCCCCCCTCTTACGTTTACACAACTTCATGACGATTAACACGCTCGAAAAGAGACATTCTTTTGTATAACGAGCGCGCTTGATTCTCATACCGCGGCCCTTTATGAGCCTCCTTAAAACAACGTACACACTGTGCACATTTATATGAAATCTCGATGTTTCTTATCCGAAGTGTGCCACTTGCGGACCTTTGGAGCGAGGGTAATATACCCGCGCGCGGTATACAGAGCAGCAGCTCTGTAGGTGGTAAGGCAGCAGCGGTCACTGCAGTACCGACGCGAGGCTATCCCCTTACGAGGTAGTTGCGGGCCGCTCCGTTTTTCGCTGCCTAAGCGCTGTCTGCTTTGCTGCTGGCGATATCGATTCTCTGGCCTTATTTCGTCTTCTTTCTTTCTCTACTTCTTGGCTTTTCCTTATATAAGCATGTATTATATTTGCAGGCGAAATAACACCCTGCTTTTTATCGCGACCTGCTGATACAAAAAACAATTTCGTTCACGCGGATTTATCGCTCTCACAGCACGTGTTTTGTTCGTTCGCTCGCTATATCAATTCGTTTGCGCTTTATCCTTTGTTAATTATCATCGACAGTACACAATTCTTGTCCTGCTTTTAAAAAATAGTAGACTGGATCAATTTGGCTTTCAGAGGAGAAACAGCACATACACGCGCGCGCTAAATAAAAAATAAGTCGAACGAAAGCCATAGCACGCTTTTATCGCTCATTTTCCGCGAAAGCCCGCACCTGTATATTATCCGGCTTTCTCACGTGCGCGCACACATGAACGGAGCAATTTCCAGCATTAAATAATGCAAAATGCGTATGCCCGTCGACGAACGACCTATCGTCCTCTATTTTACGCAGGCGGCCGCGTGCACTCCAATTTTCTCCACGCGGCATATATTTATCTCGCTGACCCCGCGCAGCGAGGGAGCTCATTGGCTCTTGCTTCTCCACGTGTAATTATACCCGGAGCGAGCAGGGCTAGGCCGGGCGTGCACGCTATATACAGATAGGCGTCATCGGCTCTCTGAGCTGATTGTCGCTGCTCATGCGACTGGAAGAAAATGAGCATTGTGTGCTGCAAGCTTGAAAAATTATGAAAAATTGTGAACCGGCCAGGTTGCGAAATGAAGTTGAAATTACTAGATGGACGATTTGGAATGGAGCTGTCTATGAAATAATAATAGTTCAAGTTTAATAGTAGCATTTAGAAATTAATCTTTCTTTAGAAAACGAAGAATAATCCAGTATATAAATCAATAAAAAGGATTCTTTGCTAAGATCAAAATTATTATTTAAAGTTGAATAATTTATTCAATTTCTTCTTGAAATAATTATTTTATAATTAATAATTATTATTAATTTTAATTCGAACTGGTAACAATCATTAATATTTTTAGAATTCTCTGAAACCTTTAACTTTTTGCGTACAGAGTTTTAAACAATTCAAAAGTCTATAATTCAGATTCCTGAGATGGCACACACTTCAACCAGGACTCAAACTTTTTGTCTCAAGAAATAGAATGTGCACTTGAAATTTGGTGTCAATAGAAAAATAGTTATTTAAGGTATATAATTTTATACGTCAAAAAAGATGCTTTTTTAATAGTTTTCTACGCGTGTTTCTTATAAGATGTGTAAAAAGTAACTTATTTTTTATCGTTCTCAAATTTTTACAGCATAATCTACGTGATAATAACAATAGTTGAAGCTCATGCCGATAGATGTGCTCTGCTTTAGTAAGCAGTTTCACCATTTTTAAGGTACATGTCACTATTCATACAAAAATTACACATACCTTAACAATGGTGAAACTGCTTAATAAAGCACAGCACATCTATCGGCGTGAGCTTCAACTGTTGTTTTTATCACGTAGATTATGCTGTAAAAATTTGAGAACGATCAAAAGTAAGTTACTTTTTATACATCTTAAGAAACACCTGTACAGAAGACTAAAGCATCTTTTTTGACGTATAAAATTGTATACCGTAAATAACTATTTTTCTATTGACACCAAATTTCGAGTGCACATTCTATTTCTTGAAACGAAAAGTTTAAGTCCTAGTTGAAGTGTGTGCCATCTCAGGAACCTGAATTATAGACTTTTGAATTGTTATAAAACCTTCTACGCAAAAAGTTAAAAGTTTCAGAAAATTACTCATATCGAATGTATTTCATCTATAAAAATTATTATGAAAGAAAAATATTTTATAAATAAATCGATTAATAAAATTTTAATAAAAGAAAAGATTATATATTAATTTAATTCGTTACACTTACAAATTGTAATTTTTATTACAAAACTATTGAATATCTAATGAAAATTGGTTAAAAATTTCTGTATGATTTACATTAAGTCGGTCAATTGCAGTTCTATAGTAATATAGAGTAATTTGGATGAACGTGCTATTTTTTGATAAAATTTAATAATATTACTACTGCACATGTAATAATTATATTAAAGTATATTAATAACTTATTAGTTATAACAATTAGATTAAAAATTGTTTCTATTTAAAAAATATATATAAATAATAAACAAATCATACACAATCAAAATATCGTTTGTATCAACTATTGGCGCAAGAACGCGAGAAAATTATGCACGATTTCGTAAAGTAAGATCAACCAAGGAGTTTATAAAATTAGGTACTTAAATTTAAAAATTGACGTGGGTATAAGACGCTGCTATCATATTTTACACTATGGCTGTGGTAAATACTAAAAAGAAACAAGAATATCATCTTGAACATTAGCATATATACTCAACCTCAATGTCGACCACAAACGAAATCGAAAACTTGTCTGTTTTCCATTGGAAATAAAAATATTAAGTTTCAGAACCTCATAACCACGTATATATACGTTTAAAAAAAAAAAACAGAAAATATTATATCGCAAAACGTATGCCCTTACATTATCGTAGAGTTAAGGAAGGTTATATTATTTTAACAAAGAAATTTCTTTTTAATAACAATAAGTAAAATAATAAAATTTTACTGATACATGTCCAGACCATTCGCCGCCCATTTATGGATTCAAGCTAAACTTGTCAAAGCACTGCGATTCTCCTAAATAATTGGCTTATAATTATTATAATCTTAATTGCTATTTCTTTTTCGAAAATTAATATATATTTAACAAACATAACATTTTTTAAGCCAAACTGAAACATTTAATCACTTAAAATAGGATTGCAAGAACAGAAAATAAAATAATAATATGAAATCTACATTTAATTATCAAGAGAACAAAATTTATACTTGGATAAATTTTATAAAAGGAAATTGTAAAGATCGCAAACTAATACCAAACCGAGATATTCAAATGTTGAACAAATTTTTCAATACGAGAACTAAAATATTATACCTTAACCCCTTTGTTAATATAAAAAGAAAGAAAAGTTTTAGTTGTACAAAAACGTACATAATACATCTCAGGCGCCAACTACAGAGTTGATAATTAAACTTAGTAATAAGTTTATTGTTTATTTTAAGGAATTTGTTTCTTAAGTTAATACGACGTTCCATATTTTTATGATAATGTATAAAAATTGTTTGATTGAGTATATGCTTTGTGATTATGTACTAGAATGGAAAAAAGAAAATTTTTCAATTTTCTGATTGGTATTATGATTAAGTGTACTAATGCTGAAAATTATAGCCTTGTTTCTTTTTGGTATTCATTATGTATATGTAAGCTAAAATGCAGCGGAAGCCCTGTACCGCTGGTGATTTTGAAATTTTAAGGTAAATTTCTAGTATGCCATAACTTTTTGCAGTTCTAAATAGAAATCTAGATGTCAACAATGACATGATTCTTTAGATGCTAGGAAATAATGTATAATTTCTTCAAGTTATTGCCTTAAAATTATTAAAAATGTTTCCATCGTATATAAATTATGTATAATTTATTAATTATTTATATATTTCTTTTGTATATTATCGTATATATTATTGATTAGTCCTTCTGAAATATACAATAATACAAAAATATACATACACGCGCGTATAACGCGTGTTTATTGTATGATTTTTTTTATCAAAAATCAAAGTAGGCATAAAAAATTTTAATTCAGAAATATGATTTTATTTCAATACGTAGTGAAAAAAAGAAATAAACGAATTTATTTATTATTTTGAAAGACTTTGAAATCTTAAATCATATATTTTGGCCGTGACTATTTGTATAACTTATAAAAATTACGAAAATCAATTTTAAAAATTTTTGAATTTTATTTCTCGGTTTAGAAAGTATTTAATTAAACTAGCCAAATTTCGTATTCCAGAAAATGTAAACATTATTTGATAATGCTTTGCATACGTACTTAGAATAGTTAGTCATTTTTACTAAAGCTTTTCCTACTTTTTTCCTACTCACTGCGGCATAATTTGTATTTCAAATTAGAAGAATTCTCTGTAAATAATGTGCTCTTAAAATCCATCAAAATCATAATTTTCATAAGTTAATACTTAATATATACAGTTAATTAATTTAAAAAGTTCCAAAATAATCCATTTTAAACAGAATAAATATTGTTAATTGGCCATAAAACTACAATTAGCAATTATTTTTTTCTCAAAAAAGAATTAAGTTTAAATGAACTGAATTCTTTTTAATTTTAATATATTCGTGTTCAAAGAGATTTCTTTTAGCGGCGGTTACTTGAGAAATTCTTAGTTTTCAGTGAAAAAGATAAAATAATGTCGAATAAAATGTTTTATTTCAGTTTTATTTTTCTAGTATTTACATAAAAAAGTTTGAAGATATTTCTTACAAGTGATAAGTTACAATCGATCACAGTAATAATTATACCTTTCCTGTGTACAAATTACTAAAGGGAAAAGACAGCATTTCGATAACTATTTGTTTCATATTACTTACATATACTTATATATACACTTATAAGTCCTCGTATTTTACATTAAAAACTATATAGAGAATGAAACAAAATCCAACTGAAATTCAATGGAAAACTTATGAATCCTGCAAAATTCAATTTTATTTTGTATGAGCTGAAAGGAAATGTATATATGAATAGATAAAAACGTTTCAATCGCAAGAGTCTTGCATTTATAAAGCAACTTCGGAGGTTAAGTCAGGATTCATTTATAGGCTTTTATAGTTTATAAAATACTTTAGAATTTCAAGTTTCTATCCACTGTCTTACTGATTTCAAAGAATGGTGGAAGATCTAAAGATACTAGAAACTTTTTAGACTAAAGGCATAATTTGTGAATTACGAAATAGAGCCTAACCTAACCTCCAAAGTTGCCTTGGTCAATTTAAAAATATAATCATTAAGAAAAATAATCCTGCAGTCAAGCCAAAGTCCACACGACAAGCTTAAAGTAAAGCAGCTATCTCCAACAAAAACCTCGCTCATCGAACCCGCGAATTCCATCGGTCAAATTGCGCGGGGGCAATTTACGCGCGGCTCATCGGTCGAAAAAAGCGCTCTTATATACGCCGAGAAAGAGAGACGAAGAAACGGTTCAGGCGCTTCGCTCGCCCGTAATTTTTCATGTGCGCGCATCCTACTGCTGCCGGTTTCGAGCCGGCCGACGGCCGACTGCTCCTCAGACCACCCATATCGAGGTCAGCCGCGCAGATTTCATCTGCCTCCTCTTCGCGTTCCTCTCGTTCCTCCCCTTCCCTCCTTCTTCTTTTTTTCCTGGAATCGACGTTTTTCTCCCCCCCGCTAAAAATTCGCCCCGATAATGATTCCAGCGCCGGATAATTCGGCGCATATATTTATCCTCCTCGCTCCCTCCTCGCTTTTAATATTATCTCCAGCGTCCGAGGGCACACGAGACGCGGGGTGGCAATAAATAAGTCGCGCTGCTGCCGTAGTCCCCGGAGAGCGCGGCCTAATCTGGCAGCGGGATCTCGCGGCGCCAAAACAATTCAAGAGAGAGCGGGAGGGAGGCAGGATTGTCTTTTTTCGGAGATCGGCCCCTGCAGATTCCCCTCTCTTTCTTTATCCCTCTCTACCGATCCCTCTCCCGGGCTTCTCGTTTCTTCCCCCCCCCCCCTTCCACCACTTCTCGCTTATTTCTCTCACAGCGCGTCCGTCCTTCTCCCTCTCCCTCGGCGGCCTCGACTCTCCCTTCTCCTGGCTATATGCGGACAGTAACGCGGCCCGGCATCGATTTCTCGTTTCCACGAGCGCGCGCGGCCGCCGGGCGCATGCGCGCCGAGACGGGGCTCTTCTCTCTCTCCATTCGCCGGCACGTCCCACTCTCTCGCTCTCCGGCCATAGATCGGCCGAAAAGAGAGAGGGAGGAAGGGAGAGAGAAGAGCGGGAGCCTGGCAACGGCAGAAAGCCGTCTCTCTCTCACTGCCACCCCTCTGCGTCGGAGATTTCCCGCGCATACAAATGTTGGTGCGTTCGCTGCTCTCTCTCTCTCTCTCCTCGCTGTGTGTGCGTGGGAGAGAGCGAGCTATAGATAAACTCGCTCTGGGATGCCGGCGCTCCGGCCCGGGAGAGAGAGAGAGAGAGAGAGAGCGAGCGAGAGAGCCTCGAGAGAAGCAGCAGCCCAGCTGAAACTCTCCGGACTCATTTAATCCAGGTCCTCCCACCGGCGCGCCGTAATCCCACCCTCGCTGTGCTCTCCCCCGCGCGCCGCGCGTTCCATTATCTGGCCATCTTTATTCAGCCCCTCTGCTGGTAGCCCGGGGCTGCTTTCTCTCTCTCTCTCTCTCTCTCGTGCTATATGTCGGCCGGCCGCGAGGGTGCAACCAGCCAGCACAGCGCGAGCTTTTATGAGCGGGCACAAATCTCCTCATCAGGCTGCTCCCGCAGAATCCGCGATCCGCCGCGCTGCGAGAAGCGCCTCTCTCTCTCGCTCTCTCGTCAGAAGGCTGAAATTGCGGCCCGCCGGCGCTCACACACAAATGAGCCGGCTTGATTCCAATTATTCAGTAAATTAAATACAGCCGCCAGCCCTTTACTGCCGAGCGGAGGGAAGCTCAGCGCCGGCAAAATTAGAGCGGGAGGAGAGACGGCGAGAGAGAGAACAGCGGGAGCGGGGGTGTACAGACCGAAATTTGAGTTATGCGCGCCTCGCTGACTCTATGGGGGTGTACAAGGGGTCGCACGGGCCGAAATGTACACCGCGCCGTGTATCCTCTTGTAGCGCACACGTGTACGGGCTGAATTGTCGTGCGCGCCTAGTGTTCCAGCCAGACTCAAGCGGGGGACTGCTGTGTGTATGTCGCGCAAGCTTCGATTTATCAACCCCGCGCGCGCGCGCGCCTCTATATGCGCCATTTTACCTCCGCTCCTACTGCTAGTCGCTTATTTTATGCCGGCCTTATCATGGAACCGGCTCCCCCCTGGATAACAAATGGCCTTGTTTTGGGAGAGGGACAATGCGGCGCCCTCTGCGTTTTTTTGTGGCCGCTCCAAGCGCGATATCGTGTTTTATTCGCGAAAATTAAAGCTGGGTGAAAAAGGGGTTTTATGTGGGAGTTGGGCTGGGCGAGTGGAGTTAGCTCGAGATGGATGGCAATGTTACCAGCCGTTTAGGGGTTTTAGCGGAATTCGCTTCATTTTGAAATGCTTCGGGTTTTTCAAAAATTTTCGAGTATTTATGCGCGTCTCTGTATATGCGGGAGGTATAAAATTATTTTTAGTCGTGTAGTTATTAAGCAGTGGTGCTTTAATGGAATTTTGACATTTTTACTTACAAAATAAATTGGTTAATTTAACGACCAAGTAATTTCATTCATAAAGTTTAATCTAATGGAAGTAATAAAATTGTGAATTCATATTTAAGATCTTTTCTCGTCTTATTTAGCACAATTATTTATTCCATACATGTTTTCCTGAATTGTAGTAATGAAATTTAATTAAGCAGTTATATTTAAAACAGATCATTGACTTGATTTCTTAATTTAAGGGTTATAGAGAAAAAAATAGTTTTAAAAGTTTTTTCTAAATTACTTTTTAAGATAATATTTCTTAATTTTCAATAAATATTATTAGTTATATATTCCTTTAATCAAAATTTCCAATGAAAAAAATTAATTTAAATTACAAAAATGACTGACTTTACGTGCGGGTAATAAAAAAAGTTTACAGTGTGTGAATTTGCTTCGAGATCCTCCGACAAAAAATCCTAGCAAATTAATCTGTTTCAAAATTCTACACAATATGCAAAGTAATGCAAATATATCAAACTATGACGATTTATAACACTATCTTTTGAAATTCACAAAGCACAAACCCCACTCGATATACTCCGTCTATAAGCAGACCTTCTCCTTTTTCAATCCAACTCTATATATCCGCAACTTAAGATCATAATAGAATTTTTTCGAACGATCCGTATATTTAAATCCCTGCCTTTTTTGCATTACAAAAACCGTTCGTAATGAGCCTTCATCCCGGCGGTAATTTCCCATTAAGACATCACAGGCAGCCTCTCTCTTTCTCTCCTCGCGCTCGCGCTTGGAAAACGTTAAAGTTATGATAATAAGAGTCACTTTACGAACTAAAATAAATCCGAATCTTTATTTCGTCCCATACCTGCTCAAGAGCGTAAACGAGCGCGAATCTCAAATTGCATAAGTATCGGCCGGCGCTGGCGCACGCAGCCGTTCTCCTCGCTATCGCCGCTAAGAAATCTAATTTAAATTCCAATTTATCGACGATCTAGCCGATAGTCCCGCTCGCGGAGACGTTTTCATTCTGCGAGCCGGGGGCATAAAATTTTTTCCAGCCTCTCTTTTTTTTGTTCATACACCTCTCGAATAAGAAAAGACAGGGGCGCGAGTCTTGGGAATATCCTTAACGACCAGGCCTTCTTCTTCTCCTTCTTCTCTCATTCCATATCGGATCCAATCTCCATATAAAATTTTTCCAAGCCGAACTCGGCTCTCTTACCTGTATCTCCTCTCCTTCCTCGATTCTTCTCTCTTTCTCTCGATTATATACGTAGGCACGGAAGCATCGCGCAGCCGCTTTAATTCGTATTTTCTTTGGGGACTGCTCTCTCTCTCCTCGGCAGTTTTTACGAGCGCGTATCTTCCCTCCTCCTAGGCTGCGCTCTTCTCGCGCTTAGATAGAGCCAGCCAACTTTTCTTCGCCGCTCCGCAGCTTTCCAGCGGGCGAGCTTCTTTCTTCCGCTCCAGCTAGCTTCGCGCTCGCTCGCTTTTATTTCCTCCCCCTCCTTCCTCCTCCTCCTCCTATATACCTATACCTCTCTCTTTCTCTCCCTCTCTCGCTCTCTCTCTCTC
>JAPYZA010000875.1:0-35636 GCA_030522685.1 Eupelmus azureus | reverse complement strand
GGAGAGGCTGCTTCTGTGCGAAAGAGCCTACTTTTTGAATGGAGGGGGGGGGTGTTTTTGTTCGGGTAGGAATTGGGTTAGGCGATTGATCTGCTTGCGAGAGCGTCTTTCACTAGTGGGATATGTATGGGGATTATCGATTCGTTGCTTTTTTTGTTGATGCACGAGGTTGAAGAGTGGAGAGCATCTGTGCGTTTTAATGACGGAGGAATGTGCAGTTTGATGATAAGAGTCTTGTGATCGTGCGCTTTGGCACAGGTTGCGTTTTGTTTTTTGATATTTGGTTCTAGCGAGGAGTTTTAGGGATCGATGATTTGTTATAAATGGTTTGTTTAATTTTTAAAAATGTTGTAACTAATATAGAGAAATCGGTTTACTTGCAATTAATATATTTCACACCAAATTTTGATTGAATTTTAGAAGATCTCTGTCAAAATTTGAGACAGAGATTAATATTTTTAAATAAACCATTTTTTCATTATTTAAAAATATAGAAAAAAGTCTTAAATTATGTCTAAACAAAGTTTTAATTGATCATTTTGACTAGATTATTGGATCTATGGTTTCACCTAAAATGAACATTAATTAAAGCTTTAACAAAACATTTTTCAAGCACTATAAATTTTGCAATATATTAAAGACAAATTGTAAAACAAAGAGCAATAAAAAAACAACATAAAAAACAGTTTTAAATTATTCTTTAAAAAAATAGCAATATGAAAAAAACTATTTTCCTATTCTGAAAGCCATACCGAAACCCATCTATACAAGTCCGCTGACTAATTTCCCATGCCCATTATCATAAGAACCAAAGAGCCCAAAAATAAACACTGCTCCTCTTTGCCTACCTCTCCAACATCTCGGACAGTGACGGATCGAGTACAAAAGAAAAAAAGCCTCCGGGAAAAATACGAAAATTAGTAAAAATCCTCCCACTCAAAAAATTTTCAGCGCGTGTGTCACGAGAGTCGCCCTTGAGCCTCTCCGCGGAGTGCCATTAGAAAACTAAAAATATACCGAGTAGCAGTTCTTCCTCCCAATCTACAGTTATATACCTGGCCGCGTTCGGCGCTCGCGAGACCTAAAGGTCAGGTGCAAGCCCAAATATAGAACGTTCAATGAACACTCGCACACACACACACCTATCCCTCTTCTCAAAAATCTTTAAAAAAAAAAACCAAATCTCCAGTCAGCAACAAACCGAAAGCCCTCCGCTCCTCCATAATCGCGATCAGTTTATATACATCACGAGTTCAATTCAAGTGCAAAGCCCACAGAGTGACCTACTTGATCCCAAGTGGCGATTTTGTTTCATAATCGAGCCACTCCGCGCATCAGCTCCAGCGCTCACGCACCGAGCTCCCCACGCTCGCTCTCCTGTGTTCCTTTTATTTGCCTACACTCTCCAGGCTGCTCGTTTTCTGCTTAGCTGGCGCATTGTGTCCGGCATTAGAAACTTACGTCTACGTACGCGCGCGCTAAAGCTCTTATGCAGCGCGCACGCGAGCCTTTCTTTTTCCACGTATACATAGACACACGCACACAGAAGGAGAGCCGACCCGTTGCGCCTTCTTATCCAGAGCCAGCAGCGGTGAAACTTGCGCTCACGGTACCCGCGTGCCCGAGTCTAGGCCAAGACGACGGGATAGCCAGATCTTTTTTTGCGAGAGCTGTGTGTGTGTGTAGACGCTGAGAGCATGCGACTTAGAATGCAGGAGAGAAAGAGAGAGGGAGGCTTTTAATCGTGTTTGACAAGTGCTGGCTTATTCGGTGACGACGACGCGGAAGAGAGGAGGTGGCGTGCGCGATTGGGGATTGCGAGGGCTTTTTTTTTTGTTCGGTTTCTTGCTGGTGCTGATTTCATTGTTTTAGAGGCTTGGTTGGGGATTGGGAGTTTTGTGTGGGTGCTTTTGAGTTTGTTGATGAGATTTGATTTTTGTTTTTGGAGTCTACTTATTGAGATAAACAGAAGAATTTATCCATTTTTAGGTCCTTGTAGATTCATGATTACTCAAATCTATTTGAAATAAACAAAAAGTATGAAATTCTTTCATTTATAGAAACAACTTTTATTCAAAGTTAGATTATATTTCTTCTAACCAAAAACTGCAATAGAAACCACATGAATTTCCTTTCTTAACGTTAATATTTCCACATGTCAAAGTACAAGAAGCTATCTAAAGAATGCACTTGTCCCGGTTTCCTCAAAGAACGCATTGCCGAAACGAATAAGAAAAAAATAATGCTCCGCGCAATGTTCCCTCGCAGCACACGTGCACTTCATTGTTTACCTTGCCCGCAAAGCCGATTGTTAGATAAGCGTGTGAAATTTCATACTTATGAAATGATAATAACGGAATAATTATAGCGACGCTCATGAAGTATTAAATAATCCTGAAAAGCCAGCTACACGAGAGCGCGTGCTGACAATCCGTTGATTCACGATGATGTAAAATAGCTTCTGTTTAATGGCTATGCGTAAATCTTCGCCCCGTTTGTCTAGAATGTCGCGTTCAGTTTCTATGATTAACGCGCTTGTAAATATTTCTCGGCTAATTCCGATTGATTTTTTCCGCTCGAACAAATCCCAGCCCGCTCCAATTCACCGCAAGATTTACACGATTAATTGAACTTTTATCTCTCGTAAAAGTCCCTGTTAATTCGAAAAATCCAGAAGATCAAATATCTTCTTTGTAGTTCCCAAGACACGGGCTGTCTCGGCGGTAGTTTCAGCACACAGCCAGTATGCGCTCCTTGGCAGAATTCCCAATTCTCGTGGCGACCCTGCCCTTTGATGTGGAAAGCCACGTTCCGCGAGCTTTCAATATAATCGGCAATGCAGCGTAATTGGCTTTACTCGGAAACTTATTTATCGCGTCTGCGGTCTGGGGCCTGTATAGTCGAGCGAAAAGGGAGAAAAAGAAATGGGTTAAATAAATGGAGTGTACGCTTTTTGCACCGATAAGTAGCGGGGGGAAAATGAAAAATTGATGAGCTTGCGATCGATCGTGACCTGAGTGTGTTTATAGATTAGCCGGGCTGACATTCGTTTTCGCATTGACAAAGGAACGTTGACCCATTGATCCAAGTGCGCTTGAGACTGGCACGATTTGGAAGCTATCGGATCGTTGGAAAAGCTCTTTGGTCATCGGTTTTGGGTTTCAAGTTCGGAGCTCGAAATCGATTGTTGAGGAGTGGGTAGAGTTTTGATTGGGATTGATAAATGGAGGTTGTATAAGGCGGGAATGTGGATCGGTTCGATTTCTTAATTATCAAAGTGAAAACTTTTTCGAAACTATACGCGCCGTATATGTAGCGATGTGTAATCAGCTTTTGTAATCAATTTCTGTCCCTGGTGTGTGTGTTCAGGATGATTATAGACAGGTTTGTGAGTGGATATGTTGTTAAGTTAAAAATACGGTTGGTCAGTCAGACGGAGTGACTACTACTTTCAGTGCAGTTTTTGTGACCTAGCTCGCTAGAGGCTTTTTACTTTATTGATTGTAACGTGAAGGTCGCTCGTGAAGATTGTAGGACAATGCTGTTCCTACATCTCGTTTTGACGATTCCAAATAAGTTTTTCTTTTTATAGTTTCAGTTTGTGCGATGGCTATTGTATCTTTTATTAAGTAGAATTGTTTTGGGTACTTGCATTTGAGCATTAAAAATGTTAAATCTTTTTTCTAAACAATTGTTGCGGTGTTGTAATATTGAAATAAATATTTTATCAAAATATTATATAAGATGTAAATTGCTTACTATGAATTTTTGTTACCAATAGTTCCTAGTTTCATAATAATTGTCATGTCAAAATTATAATGTGAAAATTATAGTTGTCATCAAGTGTCTAATCTAATATGCTGATATGACATGTAAAGATAAATAAATAAAAATCTTTCGTGAAGAACATCTTACTAAAATAACATATCTTAACACTATTATAGTAAGTACATTGAAGGCAATTATGAAAAATATTGCTAATTCAAGCTAAAATTAGTTTTAATAATCAACACTTTGACTTCTGTATAAACACTACGCGTTTCTATATTGTTATAACCACTTATTTACTTTTTTATATTTATAATTAATGTTTGTATTTAATAAAAATGTTGAAAGAAATTCGTATTAAAACTTGTAGTAAAGTTAGTTTATTCGCCTCCTCTTCATAGATAATTTTCAAAAATTACTATCTTGTATCAATTTTATGTTTAAAAATTATTTCAAGATCGTTTTTTTTATTTAACGCATTATTTAAAAGGATTATTTGAGGAAAATATATAAAAAAGAAGTTTTGTAATTTTTATATAAAACTTTTATATAACTTACTACTAAAATGTCGGTTATTGAAAAATTTTAATCGTTTCGATGTGGGCTTAAACGCTAGTAAAATCTCAAAATAAGATCATTAGCTCCTTTTATCATGACTCTGCAAAATACATTCAAGGATTTTCGAGAATACTCGGAAACGTTACGATATGTACGTAAAAGGCATATAAACAGACCATAAGTTCTGAAAGCTGCTATTGATTATAAGATTATTATATTATAACAAATATTTGCTGCAGAGAAATTCAATATTTTAAGGTGCAAAACTATAGGCCATCCCTCAATCACATCCAAAAAATCTCTACCTATATATGCATCCCTCACAAAAATTTCCATTGCAATTCACCATTTAGTCACCTCGCAAGCCAACCACTCACGCTAACAAAAAAAAACCGCGTCAAACAACCCGCGAACGAAACCACCCAGCAGCGTCAAACTGAAACAACCGCGCGCAGGCCAACACGCGTTTTTTTTATTCGCCTCGAGCACCCAACTCCCTATCTCATTCTTCTCACCATGCTTACACGCACACGCGCCTGTGTTTTCATTTCCACTGGCCCTCGATGCTCCAGATATATATATATACATACATACGTATACACATCTACTCAAAGCGCGCACGCAAGCGCGCGTGGCGTGCTCGAGTCGGCGAATATGGCTTTTTAAAAGGCGCCCCCTTTTTTTCTGTTCCAGAATGGAGTGGGTGGAGATCATCGAGCCGAGGACAAAGGAGCACATGTACGCGAACCTGACGACCGGCGAGTGCGTCTGGGATCCGCCGCCCGGTGTACCTGTGTAAGTACAAATATGCAGCATTTTTTTTCAACCTCTCGCGTGCAGTACAGTGCGCGAGTGATTGTATGTATGTGTGAATGTAGGTTTGTGTAAGTATTAAGCCAGCGTCACGGCTGGCTCGCTCAATTGAATTCATTAATCCGATGTGCTCTTGGCGATAGTGCAAGTGCACACGCGCTTTGTTTGCAGTAACGAAAGAGAGTTTGATGGGTGGAAGTCTCGGAGAGGATTACGTGTATATAGGCGCTCTTTATTGTGAGCTGCTTTTTTTAGAGATAAAAGCTGTTTTGTATAAGATGGATCTGGAGGATGGGTTTCTGGGGGAGTGCTTTTTTTTATTTGATGCATACGATGATTTGATTGGAAGTAAATGTAAGCGCGATAAGAGAATGTGTAGTGAAGAAATTTTCATAAGCTTACACAGATGTTATTGATCGATAAATAATTTATGAAGCAGGCGCCTAGTAGGTGTAGATACAAGTGTCTATACGATAATGCGGCTTGAATAAATTTCAACTTAAGATGAATTCATTTCGTGGATTTTTAAAGATATCGGAATCTCGGTAGAGATAGCATTATAGAGGCGTGTTACTGAAATTACTGGTTTTATTCAGAGCAACTATTTCAAACGCTTTGATTTGAGATTATTATGAAAACGTTGAATTAAGAAGAATATATACGATTTCAGCATCACATTCCAAGATCTTCTAATATATTTTTAGCAACGTAAATTATCACCTCAAGCTCGTATATATTTGAAAACCTGTTTAAATAAAGATCGCATACTTTTCTTTCTGATCGAATCGTTATTTTTAAACGGAACAATCTCATTCGCTCAACCAAAACTCAATCAAACTCCAAGAAAGCCAAAGACCACACATCGCACTCTCAAAGTCAATAAAACCATCACCCACACCCGGCCTCTAAACTCACCCTAACAAAATTTTCAACCCCCCAACCCTCCAGCCGCCATCTCCTGTCCCACTTTCTACATGAACTTCCTCGTTAATACATCCAACTCCAACTGACGCTCCACACTCTCTAACCCAATCAATTATCACAACCACCCCGTCGCCTCTCACTTATCCTCATCCCATACACACAAACCTCACATCAAAAGAAATTATTAAACACATATACTTACATACCCTATACGAAGAATCCGCTCACTTTTCCGCACTGCTCAATCCATTTAGATTATAGAAAGTTGTCCTCGCACCCGTATATCGATATACGCTCGTCCGCAATTTCCTTATGCGCCCGACTCACGCGAATATAAAGCCGGGTAATTCACCGCGACTGTTGATATTACACTTTCTACATCGAGCTCGCGCATCTGTTAATTGCGATAATGCCGAAGAGAGAGACGAGCCGAGGAAGCGCACAATTACGCGGGAATGCTTTTACCGCGAATCGGATGACCGAGATTGACGCCCGGAGATGATTTTTCCTTTTCCTTCTTTTCCGTTTAGACTCGGGGGACGAGCGCGCGAGATGGCGTTGAGAGGGAAAAAAAATTGGGTTGCTGAGCGGCCTCGTTTCGGAATGGCGCGGTGATGGTTTGTTTTTTTATGGCTTTCCGAGAGGTTTTGTGTACGTTTGATTTTCGGTGCGAGTGGGGAGAGTAATAGATGTAACGCGTGTGAATGATGTTTTTTATGTAGGTTTATTTCGCGCTGGGATTGATCTTTTGGCACGCTTTACTTTCTTTGTGCGGTTTGCCGCTCTGTTGAATTGTTTCGGCTATCGCGGGAGATACGAGGGCGTTGTACAGTGATGTTACAAAATTATGACACAATATGATAAAGGCATGACAATGCCATCTTCCGAATGACCTAATGCGAGTCGAGAGGCTTTTTCGTCATTACAAAAGAGAAAGAAGACAACTGGAGGCTAATCTAATCTGTGCTTTCGGTTAATCGAATAAGAGGATACTGTATCATGAAAGACGCCTATTATTTTCTGATGAAACTTTTTACTCTTCCCTTTTTTAACTGCTTTATTTAACGCTCGTAATTAAAATTCGATTGAATTATGAAAGTAGTTATAAAATGATCTACGGAATTGTTATTAGTTCACAGTGCTAGCTACACTCCAAAGTAATTCCTAAAAATCATCAACTAACAAGTAAATATTAACACATACTCCGTCCAAACATTCACATAAACATATAACATTACTCACCCACATCAAACCGTCCCTTACAATCTAATCATAAATATAATATAACGATCAAAACGCACCAGCACATAGCGAAACCAACACGTCCAGCACTTGCTCATCAGTACACTGATACCATCCCTTATTCATTTGTTGCAGAAAGAAGACCGATAACAATCAGTGGTGGGAACTGTTCGACCAGAGCACGTCTCGCTTCTACTATTACAATGCCACCTCCCAGAAGACCGTGTGGCATCGACCCACCGACTGCGATATCATTCCACTGGCTAAATTACAAGTAAGGCTTTAACGGTTATACCAGCGCTTAATGGCCCGTCTCCTCGCTCTCTCGGTTGTCCCACTATATCAGTGTCCAGTATAGGAAGTCCGTCGTCGTTCCTGCTTGGATATTGCCGTTGTCGCTTTGATGAATAAAATCTTTAATGATTTTAAATTGAGACTGTTACTGTCCTGACCCTCATTTCAATGTGGGCTATAGGTGTTGTGAGGATTGCTGGTAATTTACGGGATGTCAAGGTATATCTGCGGGACTTTTTATTAGGGGACTCGGTATGGTTACGAGGATTTATTTGATGGAGGTATTTAGCGTGCCTGCCAGGTGGATGATATACTTATCATTTTTATTGAGGACTGTTTTATATATTCGAGATGCAGTTACATCAAACGGTATGCATTCTGAAATTACTGCAACATCTATATATAATGAATGTACTAACTGTATGCCATAATCATTCAACCTTTTTCTTTTCAAAAGCTATCAATATAAAGTTTTCAATAATCAGTCCTAATAGCCGTTTAGTCTACCAAGACGTCGTTTTAAATACCCCAGCCAATAACTCAGCTACAAAAGCACGAACACATCTCAAACGCAGATTAAGAACCAAACGACCAAACCACAGCTTTTTTCCGCGCCTCGCGACTACCTCGCCTATACAACATAGTATCCCCAACAGCTATACTCGCATCGGGATATAAACAGGCCTGTCTCAACCTAAAGCATTCGCTAACGTTCTATATACATCATATCCCCATACACCCAACGCTGAAACCGCGCGGGGGAGCCGCCGGGGAGGACACGTGTTTACGCCGTAAATATCCATTATCCGCGTCGAAAATCTAGCGTCTAGAACCGCCGACAGCCCTCAAGCTCCCTCCACACGTCTACATACAACACTGCATCTCTCGCGCATAAGAAGCACAGAACTATACATTCCCGCGGAAAGACGTTCCTCAGATCTCACTCCAACCCAACCCTTCAGCATTAAGCCACACGTCTCTCCAACGTTTCACTCCAGGAGAGTACATACGCAGGCAGCAGGGCAATTTGCGCGCGCGCGGACATATCGCGCCGGCGAAGAATAACGAGAGGCGCGCGCTAGCCGAGGAAAAGTAAGTGCGCGCCGAGGCTAGGCCGTACGCGAGAGAGAGCCTCTCTCTCGGCGCTATAAATAGTCGACCGGGAGAGAGAAAAACCCCTGGTTTATATCACGTGTATACCGTATATACAGCTAGCCGAGCGTCTTTGTGGCAGGCAGTGAGTTAAGTAGCAGCGAGCCAGATGTCGGGAGAGCAGCGCGCGCGCCACCTGCCGCTTCTGAGCCCTTTCTCAGCCGCGGGATTTGAACGCGAGGCCCGTGAAGGATGTTCATCTTTTGAGAGAGAGAAGGCAGGAAGTAGCCTTGGGAGAGGATATTGATGACGTGCGCTGGTTTGGAGGGTTGTGGGGATATTGTTTTGGGATGGAGAGGGTGGGGTTTGTTTTGTGGAGAGGATGTTTTATTGGATTGGGGTAATGAGGGATTAGGAGGGAATTGGATCGATTGTTTGGCTGGAGTAATGTTAGAAAGTGTATAGACTGCGCGAGGTTTGGTGATTGCGTTGGGGATACTATGGACTGCTGCAGTAAGTGTGACGCAATTGATTTCGTTGGTAATTATGTGTTTGTGAAGGTTGAGAGTTTTGGAGGTCAGATTGCATTATCGTTCTTTTTTCAATCACTGGAGCATCCGTCGAACTGTGTGTACTAATAAAACTTTAGAATAATGGTCTGTGATGGTATCTTGTTATTGGATAGTATAGCTTGTTACGTTACAAAAAAGTAATACAGTTTCGAAAAGAGCTACGTAGTCTTACCGCGGATTGACTTTTTAATAAAAGCTATTTGGTCACATCTTTCGCAGAAGTTAGAAGTATAATTGGATGCCCTGTTTATCTTGGCGTGTCTTCGACAGCTGCTTAAAGTGGATATGTAATCTTCAATGGCCTGATAAACTTCTCTTAAGATACATTTTTTCCTTTTATTTGTACATAAAAGGAATTGTATAATTATTTGGAGAAATTGATAGCTGCGTGTAATAACACTATAAACCGATTTAAATTTAATCACTCGCTTTCATTTCACGTATATATTACATTTGTACATAATTACTATAAGAACAATTCGAATTATAATAAAAACCAAAATTAGGCTATCACGTTCATTAGCACAATATATGTGCAACGTGCTCATCATAAATGGAGGTCACTACGCTAAGTGATTTTTCTTTTTCGAGAACAAGGAAAAGTTCTAATGAACGTTTCCCGCTTCAGTTTCGAGTTTTGTTTGCGTGAAGTATCTTAGCGACTTGGTAAGAGCGATATTCTTCAATATGTCAAGCACGTCCGCGCAGATGTTTCTTTCGACGAATGCTTTTGCTCATTAGGTAGGCTAATTAATGCAGTGATTGAAGGGGTGTATTTTTGTACTTGGGAATTCCTTTCTTGAGGGACTAATGTACTTTGACCTAAAGTATTTTGATCAGTATTTGTAAAATAATTCGTAAAAAATATTAGACTAGGTTGTCGACTAAAAAAAAGATTATTAGTAAAAAGTCAAATTGGAACTGTTTTTCTAAATGCTCCTTGTAATCAGGGTTACGGTAATAACTTTTAATCTGATCATGTCCTATATTTTTCTCCAATAAATCTGTTCAAATATCGAAAAAAGTTTGCTCGAATGAAAAGTCAGCCAAAAACGGGGCAACTATATAACTCTCCCCTCACTGCGTCATTGCCAAAAAGCCAGCAATTCTCAAAAATACATCAATCGCAAATCAAACTTTAATCAAAAAAACAAAGCGTCAATACCATTTATAAACCAACAACCCATCTTTTATTCAAAACCATTCATTTAGAAATCCCAGCACGTCGAAAACGACCTCACCTCCACCCCTATATTTCTCCCCAAAAACTCTACCATTAGCAGATTAGAACGTGGGCATTAATGGCTCGATTAATCGACGCGCGCGTAACGCTTTATTGCAGACACTCAAACAGAACACGGAGCCGGCCAGCAGCGGCACGGACAGCCTCAAGTGCGAGCCCAAGAGGAAGGAGACCGTCTCGACGCAGACGCAGACGCCAACGGTTGGTCGTTCAGGGCGATTTAATCACCACGAAAATCCTAGTCTTGCTAACACCTTGGTAATTCGTTTGTTTTTCCTTTTATTTTTTAATTTCCGATGCGAGCGAGCAAGCTTGCCAAGCTGTAAGTACTGCGTAGGCTTGGTTTTACAGCGTGGATTTTGATTTTTTTTACATGATTTTTTTTTGTCCCGTTTGTTAGGTCATGTAGTAACAAAAAATATTTTGTTTTCAGTAATGAATCTTTTTGTGAAAAATTCTTTCTAATTTGAATTTACAATATAGATTTGAATAGTAATGAAGTTGAAAAATTGAAATTTTATGAAACGTTGCAAAAAAGTTTCAAGCAAACTTATTGCTTGAAATATCTCGTATAAATCACCAGTAATTTATATTTTACGAGTAGAATTGTTTTTGTCCTTAGTAACGTATATTTTAATCCTTGTCTATTCAGTGTGCGACCTATTTGCTAACTGTCACGTTAAACGGTAATCGATAAATCCTCTTGCAGATAAAATGCATTAAACGAAGCAAATTATGTTGATTCATTAAAATAACAACTCGTCGCTTAAATAAACCGTAACATGCACCGTTAAAAGCAAAACAAACTATAGTATTTTCACAATTCACTCATACAATTTGTTTATATACATATACCCATTATTTTATCGATCCGCTTAGAGCAATAAACTGCTTTATGTGACGATAAGCTAATAATAGATTCACATTGCAAAGATAGATTCATGATACAATGAGGCTACAATAAGATTCAATACAAAGTTATTTTATTTGTAGAGAATCCCATATGACTTGCATTTTATCCCAAGCATGATGATATTAATAATCTAAATATCAAAATTTTTTCCAGATTATATATAATACAATATTTAAGTTTAATCTAGTAGCACATATCCTTATATTAACATACGACTGTCTGCATATTATTAATTTTAATTTGGATCCTTAGTATCGACCCCCTACTCGTACATTATCTCTTTATCCACACCTAACCATCCCTCAAAAACCAAAACTACAATCACCACACCCCAACCTAACTCTCTCTCAAAAAATTCCAGCAGATCGGCGCGTGCAAGCCAAGCTCGTGCCTCGGCGAGCTGCGCACCTCGCCGCCCTCACCGAGCCCGTCGTCCCGGCGTCACCACCACCATCACCACCACCACAACAACAGGCACCACCACAGGCACAACGAGCAGTCCCAGCCCCAGCAGCCCCAGCCCCAGCAGCCGACCCACCATCAGCAGGCGCCACAGCCACCTCAGCAGCCTCCGCCCCCGCGACGTCACCACAACCACTCCCAGGACTCGGGGCGCTCGAGCGACAGCTCGGTCTCGCACAGCCGCACCTCCCTGGAGTCGGGCAGCTACCGGCTGCTGGACTCGCCGCACCGGCACCATCACCGCTCGCCCAACCAGCCGCCCCCGGCGCCGATAAGCTCGCAGAGGCCGAGTGTGTCGGGTGGTACCATGGAGCACAGGTTACAGTCCGGGGGTAAGAGTGGGACGCTCGAAGCGGCGAAGAATAGTTTGCAGAAGGCGGCGGGGGCGGCGGCTGTGCCGTGTGGCGACCCGCCGCCGCCGATGGGACTGTCGCTGTCGACGAGCACGCCGCTGTTCAAGAAGAAGACGTTCGCCGAGCCGCAGAGGGAGAGCAGGAGGGATGTTAATCTGGACTTTGAGAAGAGCAAGAACGGTGGGTTCTGTTGGCGTAGTTTTTGTTTGATGATTTGTTTTTATAAGGAGGAGATGGTGAAGTTGAAATATGAAAAGTGTGGTATTAAGTTTGGTTGGATGGGGTGGTACGTCTGTGATGTAATTTACGGGTTAATTTATGTTACTTTGTAAAGTATTCAGTTCTGCAGATTTTATGGACGTATTCAATTTGCTTATGTAATGGCGCTGTTTCAACGCCTATCCAAAAATAATGCAACTCGGAGTTGTTTAGAATAAATAACGGGATTAGCCGAGCTTAAATGCGGAAATGAATGCACGTGGAAAATATATTTGAATGGCTGTAAAATGTATTCATGCGTTTTAAAAAGTGTTTTGCGTTTTAAAAAGCTTTTTAAAAATAACTCCCGTCGTTATTTGAGAAAGTGAAGGGAAAACTGAAAGATGTTTTAAAATAAGAGATACAAGAGAAGTGAACTAGAGAAAGTGAAAGACAACAAAAAAGACTTGAGATTTTAATAGGTCAAGTTTTCTTAGTCGCTGCATTTATTAAAATCAATTTATTTAAACAGGCTTCGATAAGCAAAGTCGTTTTAATCATATAAAGTAAATTAAATTTTTTTTTAAATATTTTAATTGATATTTTTGAAAAAAAAATTGTTAGGATTAGTAAGTTTGATCTTATTATTAAACACTTCTTAAATATTGATTTCAATGTAACTGTAGTATATTCAAATCTGTTAATTTTCTTTTGCAACAATAATTGTGTCTGGTTTTTTATTATTTTGCCGAATGAATGATTATGTATTTTAACGAATCTTCATTACCAAACTGACTAACTCTTCTTTGAACCTTGCCAGGAATCAGAAATTCGGAATTTCGCGAGATATTAGAAGCTGCTCTGAGAGGAAAGTACGGTATTCGTGACTATGTAAAACTGTTCTAGCAAATAGAGTGTGTTACACATCATCACATCATCGCAAGCTCAACACTCAGTAGCTTCATAAATGACTTTATCTATCTTTACACAAAAACATGTTTTTCAACAAAAACGATCTATAATTATCAAACATCTACAATCAATAAAAATCGATCACTTCAAAACATCTCGACGTCGTGCAAAGCGTGAATCCACAATACTACAGCCCACCAAGAACCGTGGCATCACCACCGAACGCTCAATCCCTCCCCACAATTTTATCCTTATCATCGAAGGTTCAAACCGCATCCGAGCACGAACTCATCGTAGCGATCACCTCCACCTCTCCCTCTCGCACCAATCTAATCTCGCATCTCTCTCCACAGGACGAGCGCCCTACGTCCAGCAACAGCAGCAGCAGCAGCACGAGGCGAGCAGCACGTCACCGTACCGCGAGTCCGGCGGCTTCCGACAGCAGCAGTCGACCGACTGCTCGCCCTCCTCCTACCATTACAAACCATCGGAGCAGGGCAAGTACCGTTCGCTGATGGAGGCCGGCGGCGGCGGCGGCGTTGGAGCCAGGTACCAGCGGGAGCGCGACATGCACCGCGATCGTGTCAACAGCTTGGACAAGTCGAATGTGCCGTTCTCGTACAGCGCGGGTGGCTCCGTGCACGCGAGGAATACGAATAAGCAGCAGAGCGTGGACGGGACGGGAAGTATCGGCAGGAGGCATCACGGCTGCTCGGTCTCGCTGTCCGAGGCGAACGTCAGGTGGGTTTCTAGGAGGGTGCATCTTGACGGGGATTTGAGTGGCTCTTAGGGGGGGGGGGGAGATTTACGCGAGGGTCGAGGGCAAGTGTCGCTTGCGCGGAAGAGCTGGTTGGCTGCTCGAGAGGGGCTGAAGGAGGGTTTATGTGGATAACGCGTTGAGGGTTTTGTTTATTCCTGCTCTTGATGGTGTAGTAAAGTTTAATAATGTTTAACTTACTGGTTTTTAATATGTAAATAAAATTATGTAATAAAAAAATTAGTTGAAGGAAATAATATTTAGTTTTAATGAAGTACGAAGGATTCGTTATTATTCAAAAATAATATTTTCAGAGATATGTATGGAGCGATGATAGCGGAGCGAAACGATCCAAAGAATCTGTCGGTGAGGGGAGGGCAGGTGAGCAATGTGGCCAAACAGCGGAGCTTCGATGTTATGGCTGAGAGGGATTCCTGCAGGAGCGATAGAGAAAAGGAGTTTAGGCGAGCGGCGACGTGCAATAATTCCGTAGACAGTGAGTATAAAGTCTATAACATTATATTTTTTATTGATATAAATAAAAGAGCTTTTTTGCCCTTTTTTCATAAAAAAGTAATTAATAATTCAGAACTTCTTCTCTTAAAAAGAGAAGAAATTACAGAGTTGTTATAGAGAGGAAATATAAAAATTTGTCGCTCCTTATAAGTAATTGTAGTTAATTTATAGAATAAAATTCGAATAAATGGGAGTATCCGTCTGAACGTATAATTTCTATTAGGAGTCATTTACATTTATTATACTTGCTTACGACCGGTTTGTTATAGGTCTAGTTTTGAACTTTTTCAGATAATAAGCAAATTTGTATGCTGTAAGAATATTTTACCCTGTCAGTCTTTTTTAATGTTGAATGTAATAAGAACTTAAAACTTTAGTCTTTTTTAAAATAATAAATAGATATAATAAACTTTTTTTAGTAAACAAGAAAATATAATTTCTTCCTGTATCCTATTGCAATCTATAATCTATAAAATATTAAAATTATTGATCTTAAATTAAATATAAAATTTTGTAAAGCCTATAATTCTTACGTGACAACGATGAAACGTATAAAGAAGAAGAAAAATAATCTGCTTTCTTAACACTATCCTCAAAAGCATTTTACCTAAACATTTTCTTCAGCAATGTAAAATTAAATCGTTTCCGTCCAAAAATTCAGAGCAACTTCATTTCAAAACGCTTTCTCCTCGGCTCTTTCAGATACACAGCAGCCATTAGCGCGCAGCTATAGCTTCGTCCAGCAGCAAAAGCAGCAGCTACAACAGCAGAAACTGAGCAAACAATCGTCGCGCAGCCGTCGCAACGACGATGACGACTCGATGCACGAGCGCTACCTGATGGCCCAGACACTGGACCAGGCGGCCCAGCAGAGGCTCAGCAGCCAGAGCAGCAGCAGCTCAGGCGGGCCCGATGGCAGCAACGCCAGTGACAGCAGCGCTGGCAGCAACAGCGCCGACGGCGGCGACGATCTGGACGAGCCGATCGACGACCCCGGCAAGAAGAAGCGCACTAACGGCAACCCGAGTCCGCCGCCATCGCCGTTCTATGGCAATCTGCTCGTCGACGCCGATCATCTGCTACCGCTGCAGCATTACATTCTGCAGCAAGCTAAGTTGTCGGGTACGCTGATAATGATTTCCGGACTTGTTTTCCTTTGATTAGCGGAGATGTTTCAGTAATTTAGTCGTGATGCTGAGGTTTCTTGCTCGATTTGGATTATGATAGATTATTGTTTATTAGCTCTCGCTGTAATAAAGTAGAAAGTAAATGACCGATTTTTGCCGAGTCACGCGGTTAGAAACTTCAGTAAGATTGTGTATCTTTCGGGATTAAAGATGTCTTGTATTAATTTCTAGTGTATTTAGTTTCTTTATTGAGAATTATAAAGAGAGAAAAGTAATTTATCTTGTAATTGTACGAATTTCTACAAATAAATTTCCTTTAATTATTATTAAAAAACAAATAGTATCAATAATTTAAGATTTATTTCTTTGAGCAGGTTGTTATAAATTTGGAGATCCACTCTTAGTCGAGGAGGGTGATGACTCCTTAGACGAGGAGGGAGGAAGGGGCGCTGAACTTCACGGAAGAGGGGATGATGATTCTGATGATCAATTCGCGGATGACGAGGCAGCTAGTAATCAAGGAGATTCATCGAGTCAAGAGTACCTTGAAGATCACTATGCAGGTTAGTTTGCACTTAATTAAAGAATGAAGAAATTGGATTTATTAATTGGATTCTCGATGATAAATGTGTTCTACTGCCAGATGAGAATTTATTAATCATTTTAGAAAGTATAATTCTGTATATTTAATTCAATTAGTTTGAATATTATTACACAGAGCTGTATTAAAAGTAATGTATATGAAGTAAAATTCATTTTAAAACAGTTAATAAAAGTTCAATTTGAAATTACTCGATTTTCTAACCGTATCATCTCTATTCAGACTTAGGCAACTACGACACAGCCGGCTTAGCTACTTATTACAACACAGCGGACACTCTGACAAGGCCGCAGGCCACACCGCCACCACCGCCGAACATAGTGTCCCAGGCGGAGGCCCGCGAGAATATCATGGCCACGAGGCCGGTATCGCTGCCGGCTCCGACCGTCGTTACTGGGCGCAGCGGTGGTGGTGGCTTCGGCCTGAGCGGCCTGGGCAGCACCTGCGTCGACACGACTGACTACGATGAGGCGCGTAAGGATGACGGCAGTGGCGGCGGCGATATTGAAAAGTATGCTCAGGACAATCTTAATCTGAACTGCGGCAGGCCCAAGGGTTTGAGGTTGCTGTTTCGCAAAAAGTTCAGTGTCAGAGATATTCTCAGCTGGAGCAAGGATCCCATACCGCAGCCTATGCTGGCGATCGTCGATGGGGAGAAGCTGCTCAAGCGCGAAGCTTGCAATCTCTTCAGGCTCGTTCAGGTTAGTAAGATTTATAGACTGGCTACTTTGTAAGTTGTTATAATAATTGTTTGTTTAGTACCGTTACGAATTAATTATCGCTTGTCAATGTGTCAAACGTTTCTTAATTGCATAATGGTTGATAAAAGTTTTTTATACTCACGTTTTGAGAACAATTAGTTATGAAGAAAGCAGACGTCAAAGAAAAAAAGAAATGAATAAAATTACAAGTGCAAATTAGTTTTGTTTTTGCTAAACAATATTTTAGTTAAATTTAAATCTACAACAACAATTACACCTCGGAAACAAGCTAAAATCTCTATGCGTTAAAAAGAATCGGATTTCTGTTGTCTTTTGTTACACGTAGTTGTGTTTTAACTGCATCCCGTATCATGTAACCGTGATACGTGATACATAGAACTAATGCTCTAAAGCAAACACGCTATAATAACATTTTTGAAAATTCACCATTCTCCAAACATTGCAGGTAAATCTAAAATAAGTAAAAACATAATTAACAAAACATTTCTTTTAGGTTTATATGGGTGATCGCAAGGCAAACGTAGGCATGACATTGGACGGCGTAGCGATGGAGATCGTTAACACAGCGTACTCCAAGCCACCGCTGCGCGACGAACTCTACGTACAAATCTGCCGACAGACAACGGAAAATCCGCGTAAGGAAAGTCTCCGCCGAGGCTGGGAACTGATGGCAGTGTGCTTGGCGTTCGTGCCTCCGACCGCGACCTTCGAGCCGTACCTTGAAGGTTACATGAACAGGCATCGAGATCCGAACTTCCAGTTCCCTGAGGTGGCCAAATGGCCGATTCACGTCCAAGTCAGTCATTATGCGACCGTTGCCTGCAGAAGGCTGCAGAGGATCGGCGCACACGGTAAGAGGCAGCCCAGGAAAGCAACGCTGGAAGATATCGATCAGGCGAGGGTAGGTTTTGTCATACTTTTTTCGTTTTATTTTGTTTGGGTTTTTTTCGTTGCGGTGACATCGATTAATCGATTGCGGTTTTACGAGCTCTACTTCGAAACCAGTTTTAGTTTAGTAACGTAATTATTTTAACTTTATTTAAAGCACCAGCAAACAGTTGTAGTTCTTTATTTCACGTTCAATAATCTATCTAAAATAAAATTTAACTATCTGAAAAGAAATTTTAAATTACCAATAGAAATAATGAATATCGTAAAATTAAGTTGAAAATAAAGAAAAAACAAAAATAATAAATGCCCTAAATTATAAGCCCAATGAAACAAAAAAATGTACGTTTTACGTATAAGTTGTAATTTCAATATTGTCTCAATTTCAGCTACAAATCTTCCGCGCATCAATGTTCGGCGCTACGTTGTCGGAAGTGATGGCGCTGCAGCGTGATCGTTTTCCGCAACGCGAACTTCCCTGGATCCAGACGACCCTGACACGCCAGGTATTGATACGCGGCGGCACCATGACCGAGGGCATATTCCGCGTGTCGGCCGATGCCGACGAGGTAAACGTCCTTAAGGCACGTCTGGACAAATTCGAGGACGGCGCCATACTTGCCGCATCGCAGGACGCCCACGCGCCGGCCTCGCTGCTCAAGCTCTGGGTGCGCGAGCTCTATGAGCCTCTGATACCCGATTCGTTTTACGCCGAGTGCGTTGGCATGAGGCACGAGGATTCCGAGGCATCCGCGGCTAACGTGGCTGCTCTCGTCGAACGGCTGCCTGAGCTCAACCGGCGAGTGCTTTGTCACCTTATTCACTTTCTACAGGTGGGTTCTTGATGGAACAGTTGTCAGATACACTTTTTAATGTTTAATTATAAGATTTATTTTTTTAAATTTTTTGATCTGAACGTAAAACGTTAAGTATTATACTGAATCAATTTAATTTTTTTTCTTCAGATATTTGCCAGACCAGATGTCGTGGCACGAACGAAAATGGACGCGAGCAATCTAGCAATGGTGATGGCACCTAACATCCTCAGATGCACCTCCCAAGATCCGCGTGTCATCCTGGAAAATGCCCGCAAGGAGATGGCCTTCGTTCGAACGATGATCGAAACCTTGGAGACAGCCTGGGTAGAGGATCTGCACTGACGCACCACGCGTCAGCTCTAGATAAATGCTCTAGACCATTATGCCAAATGAATCCGCTGTATATTCATTATTTATCATTTATAATTACCATCGTAATTGTGGTTTTATCATCGCTATTTTGCGATGCGCGAGTTAAAAGCAATTTTTATTTCTCTCTTAGCTTCGGATTGGAAGGACGAGAAAATTTTATTGTAATTACGACAAGGATGAAAATTTGATGGAAGAATGGGCAGCGGCAGCGACAAAAGTCGAGCGTTGTACAAAGTTTTTAAATTTAGGAGCAATAGCGATGTGCAACTTGTAAAGTTTTTCTGCAATAGTGATCTATATAGGACTATTTAATAGATGATGACAAAAGCGTGAAGACAATTTACTCGATGTGGGACTTATATAGAACCTTCAGTTGTACTGAAAAAAGAAATAATGAATGAGGCCACACATGTTCCTTGCTCGCTTAAACTACACGAAAGAGAAGAGTATTTTTAATGCAGCAAATGCTTCCTTTTTTATTTTTTGCATTTAACGCATTCCCTGTTTGCACTTAATAGAATATATATGCATATATATTTTTTGCAAAAACTAACAGAAGAAAAACAGTAGTAGTGTTTCCAATTTTTCAGTCTTTATCTCCTTGTACTTACGATAAAATTTTTCCCGCGCATTATAACAAGTTTGTTTTGATTCTGAAAGTAAGAAGAGAGGATTACTCGAGTCATTCTCGCCACGTGACAAATTTATCTGAGAAAACTTTGTAAATTGTGCATAGAAAAAAAATGATAACGTCAAAAAGAAAGAAAAATATTGTCGCTCGGCGAGATTAATCCCCATTTCATCGATATATCATTTTCCTATTTATTATTTATATATAACGAAGATTCTATGTTGTATACTAGAGATTATTAGATTTTTATTATGTACATCGCTATAAAACGTATATATAAAAAGTATATATATAAATATATATATTTTAACGCCCTCTTGTTACCGCGCGCGCGTCGGGCGCGGATATGGCTTTTTTACTCGAATCGATTGTTGAATCTCATGTAACATAAAAATGATGGTGATGATAATGAAAACGATTCGTTACCGTGTATATCTACACCCCGCGAGGACTTTTTGTATTTAAGCGACGAAGCAACGTGTATGACATACGGAGTAAACACACTGCGAAGGATTAGCAAGCCATACTCGATGTGTTTTCTTTCAATTTTTTAATTACTATAATTAATATTATTATTTGTAAAAAGACGTATGTTTCCTTGTCATTTTTCCAAAGAAAACTATAACTCTTCTTCTCTTTTCTTTATGTGATTTGTTAATATTTTGTATTCTTATAGCAAAGTTCATCTAACAAAGTTTCCTTTTCTATTTTCCTTTTGTAAAAAGAAAAAAAAGAAGGATCGAGTGTTTGTACATAGGATTCCACGTGCTATGGAGATAATAAAGCGATAAGAGAAGCATCTTATTTCGGCGATCTTTAAATTATTAACTACAATAGTGTATCACAAAAAATACTAATGTTTTAACGCTATGAAAGACTTGTTAAAATGTAATTGTATAGAACGTACAGAGCTATCGTACAAAACAATTCATGAGACGTATCTTACTTATGATTTAGAAAGTACATGACAAATATCGCTTACGATGCTACCTTTTATATAACAAAAAATTTTCGTTTGAGCTGTACAGAGTTCTATGAAAAAGAAAAACAAAATTGAGTGAGACATGCACGTAGATTAGCGTTTAACAATTGTGACGAACAAAAATTCCAAAGACATTCGAAATACTCTTTCGAATACTCGATTAAGGTTTTACTGATTATTGTGCGTCATTAAATGAATTTATCTTGTAATTTGATTTAATGGCCGTTTTTGGTTCGGTTAATAATAAAACGAACATCGAAATATAAAAATTGTAACGTTGATTTATCATCATTTTTATAAATTTCAAATAAAACATTTTATTTCATTCATCAAATTGGCAAGTTTCTTTAACGCAATAAGACCAAAAATAAAAAATCTCGTAATATTTGTTTAAAAACAAGAATTGTTTTCCAAATTAAAATTGTACACTACGTAATATTAATTTAATTTTTAAAAGTTTATTTGTAAAATTATGTAATCATTCCTACAATCATACGAATACTTTTACAAACACTATTCTAATAAATGTGTAATATTACACATGCATATCATGTAGAACTTTAGTGTTACCATTTTCTCGGTTCACTTTTTAAACTGCTTCGAGGATTCTAAATATTTTTCATAAATCTCAGCGCAGCTCGCCTTATCGCTAAATCTTGGTCTTCTAGTTGTACGACTTAGTCGAATTATTTACAAGATTTACAAGGTAGAACCTAAGACACTAAATACTAGCAAAAGACTATTTAAAAAGCGATTTTCCCTCGCAATTGATCTTTGTCTGGCTGTTAAAGCTTCTTTAGAGAAATATAAGAAATTAAAATTCTATGAACAATAACTCAGATTTGAGAACAGAATAAGTCCATTACTTTCTTCCGACAATAGGAGAAATCAATCGTTTATTAAGAGAAAATAATTGAATTTTTAACTAAGTTTTATCTCTGAACTTAATATTATTTATTTATACGAAATTCTTTGATTCTTAACATTCTTATACTAAAATTTTCAATAGATTAACGTATTTTATTCAATTTAATCAAATTATGTTCATGAATTACCTTTGGTATGTATAAAGGATTGTAGACATAATAGATAAACAAGAAAATTTATACTAACACCTGCATCATCAAAAGAAATAAATTTTATTCGAATAGAAGGTGAAACTTGAATATTTAAGTCGTTGGAGGATTGTTCCGAAATTGTACTGTTTAACTGCAATATCTTATTGTTAAGTAGTAACTAGAAGACCTTTGAATAAAATGCAATAATTATTTTGTAAAATGTTTTGTACCATTTTTATTATTGCTTTGACTAATCCCCTTTAATTTTATTAATTTGCTCGCAATTAACGGAAAATGGATTAGAGTAACTAATGCTTATAATTTTTATACTTTTTATTTATAATTACACTAAAAAAGCTGAATATATCATAGTGTGCTAAGTTGAACTGAAATTATATAAATGTAAATAGTATTTAGTGCTTTTGATTGATGCAAACATTTTAATATTTTAACATTTATGTAATTTCAAAATTATTTGTTTATTCCAAAAGATTTATATTATTTCTTTTATTACAAAAAAAATAATGATTGATGACTTTTTCAAATAAAAGATTAATTAAATAAATCAAGGGATGAAATAAATACTCAATCAACTTTATTTTCACGTTTTATTAATACTTGTAAAAAATAACATTTTTCCTGGTCACTGTTCGAGGAGAAATAATTTTCTCATCTGTGATTTTTCGTGTATAAAAAAAACAAAACACTTAAAAAATAATTCTCTCTTTAGTATTTTCTGTAAAAATTGAGGATGAAATATGTTTGTACAAAGTACATAAGTGCCATAAGAAAAGAACAAGAAGCATCTAACTTCGGCAGTTTTAAATTATTACAATAATATATCACAAATTCTAACATTTCAACACTATGAAAGACTCGTTAAGATGTTGCGTATAAATCGTACAGAGCTACAGTACCTAAAAAGAACGATGGTACGAGTATAACTTACTTCACTGATGAATTATATTTTTAAAAGTGTAATAAAAAAATATGTTTTATAAAAAGTTTTAGTAAAAAATTGAAATCCTTAAAACTTAGGATTTATGTTGTATAATATTATGTATAAAGTGCAAACATTTTAAAGTGATTACCTTATTTTTAAATAATTCTTTGAATGTTAGTATTACGTACAGTTTATGAGCGATATGTGTTTCATTGAATACGGCAGAAAAAGGTATAAGTCAAAATAATATAACAACTCAATTATCACAAATTTTTAACTGATTTGTGTTTATATGTATGAAGTAGATATATTAACGTTTTTTGTAATTAAAATACAAAATTATAATGTAGATTGTGCAATAATTAATAATTGTTTGTACTTTTGATCGAATAGAGTTGTTAAATTACCATGGAATTATAAAATAACTGTATATTAATTACTATGAGTAATGTAAACATTTAAATCTTTTTTTATCATGTTAAATTTCGTAAAAACGTATATGCAATAATTAAAAAATTATAAAATTTACAGTAATATTTACAAACATGCTCGAATTTTAAAATACATGAATAATATTGCAATCATGATACTTCTTTTGTAAGTACTGATTTACTTACAATATCATAGTTTTACTTAGAATTAAAGATACAAAGCTTAAGAGTTTGTCATTTAAAACGCATTATTGACTTTGATTATCAAAAATTATTAAGTTAAAATAGTACCCAGCTCTGTTGTTTGACTAAGTTTAAATAATACGATAACAATAATAAGTACGTCTTTCATAATCGAAATCATTAACCACATACAAGTAAGCGTTAAGGTAAAAAGTTTTACAAAAGAGCATCAACTATTATGTTTGATTTTTACAGATCGATGATAATCGTTTTACGAAAACTAAAACGACTATAAACATCGTAAAAAATATCCACCGCACTCCGGATTTCTTGGTTACAACTCAACTCTTTAGTAAACATTTTTAACTTAAATCAATAAATAAATTTATTCGAACATAAGTTATCAAGATTAGAAGGAATTATCCCTTTCAATTTGGCATTTCACAAGTACACACAAAACTCATTTCTGAGCCAACACCTTCAATTTACAAATTTCAACTCCCTGAACTAATCTCCAAGCCAATATCTTTCCAGATTTAATTTTCGAACTGAAATACCTACACCCAGAGCACAGCCTCACCAAGAAATTCAGAACGCGCTTGCATTAAATACGATCATCGAAGTATCCATATATAAGTAAACAAACGCAGGAGCGTCAAAAAGCCCATCATGGGCCTCTCGCACACCGCATCCTCTTAAACCTAACAAGTATCTTGGCCGCGTCTAAACATTAATTAGTACAAAGAGTTCGCTCGTTATTTACAAGATTTACAAGATTACAGTCGAGTAGGTAAAAGTACAATCACATTAATACTAGGGCGAAGGAGACTCAGAAAAGCCCCTGCAGGGAGGTGAGGGGGTCGGATGTATCGCTGCCTGACGACTCGCGCATGGTCGTCGCGATTTTTTTTCTTTCATTTAGGAAATTATTACCGTACGGTCTTTGATGATGAAAAGGGGAGGGCTCCGAGCGTTTCGTGCGTGTCAGCAGTTGTCGACGAAGGAGGCTGTCGAGCCGCTGGCTATCTCCGCGTATTCCTGCCTGCTGGTCGAGCAGAGCTTGCTGGAGAAGTCGGTCTCGCGTTTCCTCGATTGAAATGGTGGTTTGAGAGCTGGTTGAGCTTGGATGAGGATTGGGTGTAGGGTTGGAGTGTTGAGGTAGATGCGAGTTTTGGGAGGAGAGTAGGAAGAATGGCTTTTTGTTGAAGGAGGCAGGAGGGCGATTGGCGAAGGTCTGCGGGAATTGCTGGATATGTGGAATGGTTAAGAGATGAGGCAATGGTTTCGAAGAACACTCTAGGGAAAATCATTTAATACGTTAATGGTGCTGAACTTGAAGTTCTAATGCATTATTGTGTCAAACTTGTACTAAATTGTAAAAAAAGGACGTTTAAGAATATTTTAGTAAAGAGTTGAGTATATTTATAATTAGTAGAAAAAAATTTACATGCAGCTTATTTTTTAAATTGAAAAACATTATTTAAACGTAATTTTTTTACATAATTTTGCACAGTTTGACACAGCATTCTACGTGCACAGAATAAATAGTTTCATAAACAGAAGTGGTTTAAGTGCTTCATGCCAATATGAGAACAAAAATGTAGACTTCGTGTTTGAAAATCGTATTACTACCTTCGGCTAAAAGTGACCAAGCAAGCTATATCGGATATCGCCTAAAATGCATCAGTACTGTGTCAAATTTTTAAGTATAGTATTTGCAATAATTTTTATTATTTCGTTTTTAAACAGTTTTTGAATAAATAGCTAAGTCATATATTTTTACTGTGGATTAAATGAAAGATTAAAGCTAATAAATAAAATTAAAACAAGGCGTGATATTAAACGTGTCAAGTCGCGTTTTTCTACATTTATAATTGCATGAAAACTTAAAAAGTTTGCAACTTTTACACATAGTGTTTAATCCAAAATCAAATCAAATTATGTTTCATTAATTTTCTTCACACAAAAAAATTAACACTTTTACGATTCTAAATAATCTATTTATCAATATTCTAGGATTATTTGGCGTAGTTTAATTGCGTTCAGAAAATATTTATTGCATTATGCAGTTTCGATCAACTCTAAAGATTGACATTTCTAAAAGAAACTGTGACACATTAAGAAAATACTTTGAATATTATATAATTAGCTAAGCTCGTATTACTATCAAAAGCCTACACTTCAAGAAATGCCTTAGAAATTCTTCAAAATATCCCCTCACCCGCTTACTTATTCGCACAGCAAAATCTAAAAACACCCACATCAACTCAAACACCCAAACAACCAATCCCCCACACACCACCCAAAAAAAAACCCCAAAAAACTCACCCTCTGCCCGGCAGCTCCATAATATCCACCACGACGCTGTTGACATAGAGCCGATCGTTGCACCAGAAGAAGCACAGCGAGCGCGGCTGAAGCACATCCATATCGTAAGCCCAAGACAGCTCGACCCTTCGTATTTTACCTATCTCACCTGTCGAGCCGCCCGGGTGGGCTATCACCATCCGCGTCGTCGTGCCGTGCTCCAGCTTCATGTAGCCGCTGTCAAAGCAACGCCAGACTTGTATATACATTCCTTTCCTATACCGCGCCGAGCCGATCGCTTATCTTCGTCGCGCGAGGTGCAAGAACGTGATTTTCAACTTTCTTATTTTTATTTTTCCCCGCGCGGCCGCCTCGCTGGCAGGTTTTTGAAAAAAGTTTCCCCGCTCTTTAAGAGGAGATAGTTCGCCGGCATGAATTATGGATTATTAGTTTCGACACGAGTCGTTACTAATTCGGAAACGCGAGCCTGACGATTATATCTGCGCGGCGGATTATGTGTGAAAATTGTTTAAAGTGAACGCGCGCGTTTCCTTACCTACAAACGTATCTCTGCATCAAAGTAAAGCACTGAAAATTTCAAAAGTATCTCGATAACCATCGTATCCCTTTACGTAAACACTAAGCTCCCCTAATCAAATCAACTTCCCAGCAATCAGAAACAAGTAAATAAACCGTCCCGTCACGTAGACAACCCAGCCGCGCAAAGTAGAATACAGCCAGCTTACCTGGGGGTCAAGTCCATGTTGCGTATGACGCCGTTGTCGGCGTGGAGCGTGACTTTCATGTAGCCCTGCACCCAGCTCGCAGCCGTGGGTGGCCTGGCCAGGTTGATCGTTATTCTGTAGTGCCGTCCTGCGGGTGAAGAAAACGAGTCATAAGAGGCTAATTCAGTGGATTTCGTGAAACTCGAGTAATGAGCTGGTGCGTGGACGTGATGAATAGTTGGCACGTTTCGCGCGTACGCCGGTTTCTCAATCGTGAGTATTTTGCGAAACGCCGTTTGGCTAACTGCGCGCCTGGTTTCGCAGGCGGAATATGTTAATGGGAGGCGGTGAGTGTGGGTTAACTTTGTTTTATCGTTTTCCGAGAATGGGAAAGGTTTAGCGGGTTTTCGAGGATTGGTGATTTGTGGTTGATCGAAAGTGGTTTTCGGTTTGGTTTGATTATTGGGTTTTTGTGTGGTTGATGGTAGGTTTGTTTCGGTTGCGAATTGATTAAATTGGGATACACGAACGTTTCGGAATATATTCGAGGCGATTGGCTGTTACTTAATTAGAAAATAGAACGATTAGACTTAATCATGCAAATTTTGTTAGATCTAATTAGTGTCTTATTATGAGCTAACTAACGACCAGAATTTTATTAGAGTCTATTTAATCTTCAAATTGACTAATAATCAATAATCAAGTACACAGTTAAAAGTCTATTATTTTGTACTTATGTGACAAAAATCATAGGTAAATTTGTTCGTATATTTTGACGAAAAGGAAATCGTTATAAAAATTCTACGTCTATTTGACGAAAATTAATTGTTCTTTAAATGCTTCTATTATATACTTATATTACGAAAATTTTACGTCAATTACAAAATATTTTTAAAAAAATCACTCAAAAAAGTAACACTTACTGCAATAAGGATCATCCTTCCCCGTGGAAAAGAAGAACTTGGAGCCCAGCAGATCCGTCACATCCTGACCCATCTGCTGCCTCCTGACCAGCGCCGGACTGCTGTCCGCGTGGTAGCCCATAATCCCGCAGCTCAAGCTGTTATTACTCTTGCAGGAAAAACACTCGCCGCGCAGGAAGCTGCCGTAACTTCCGCATTCGTGCGCCACGTACTGGCACTTGCTGTTGATGCTCTCGGTGAATAGTTTGATAGCTCGCACGTGGTTGCAGGCCACCAGGACTCTGGAGGCTTCCTCGAGACCCTCGCGAATCAGGGTTAGTGGCAAGGAGGGTGTAGTCTCGCTGAGGTCGGTGCAGCCGGGCTGCTCCTTGCCGTTGTTGGGGTAGAAGTCGAGGTGGCCGCACGGCTGGCTCATGCCGTAGCCTGGAAGACCTTAGCCAAGCGCTTTACTCGTTAGGTGCGGGTTGAGAGGGGGAGAATTGGGTTTTTTGTTGGGTTTTAGAATGGAGTTTTTTTTTGGTTTATTAAGATTGATTTTTGCTATGTTTTTTTCTTTTTGTAAATGTGTGAGATATACTCAAATGTTATTACAAAGCTAATTGTTAATAATGCTTCAAAATCAGAAAATGAATAGAGAAATCGTAGAAAGGTGTACCAGTAAAAGTAATCCTCTGAGATAGAAACTTTAATAACAGCTTTTTAAAGCTATCAAATTTCAACAAAATATTCTTTGCTAAGCACTCAAAATCCTTAAGAAGAAATATATCTAATTACCTAAAAAGAAAATGCTTTTGCCATCGGTGTGTATGACATCAACAAGCTGGGCGTCTGTGTAATCCAGTCGCAGGTGGCTTGGCATGCCCTGAAAGTATGGCTCGGCCGGATCCAGGCCGGTGATGCGGCCGATGTTACCGTTTAGTTTTTCGCCGGCGTAGCCGGCTGTATGAGCGCCCAGACTGTGACCGATCAGGTGCACATCGCTTGGGTCCAGTCCGTAATTATTCTGGAAAATTATTAAATTTTAATTGGTATTTGTAGATGTGTAGGAGTAAATGTGAATATAGCTTGGTTTGGTAAGAAAATCAGAATTTTTTTTTAAGAGATTTTTAGAAATTACATATGATTTTCGTAGTAGTTATCCTTGTTTATTATAAGATGATATGTAACAAAAGACTTTATATTCTTTAAAGCTATGAAATAAAAATTTCATAACAACAACAAAGCCAACATTCAAGCATGCCGCAACAATATCAATAATCAAACATAAATCCTATCCACAAACAAGGTAATTTCAATCACACGTCCCATTGTTCTTCCCCCGCTAGAATCCCGTAATCAGCATCCAAAATCAATTAGAATAAATCACTCCCATATCGCCCTCCATCTCAGTAGCCCATCACTCCCACCAACACAAATCACAATTTGCCCCGCCATAAAACTCCCATCTCCCCACCAAACACATAAATCAACACCAATAAAAAAAGCTACACACGCACAATCTAACCAAACCACGCTCCAAATCATCAATTTCTCAAAGCGCATAAAAAAAGAGCATAATCACCTGCAGATGCTTCACAAGATGGGCTATCTCAAGACCAACCAGCCGCGTGTTGGCGGTCGCTTGGGTGTAGAGCGGCAGGCTGCCGCCTGCCCAGTCCACGATTATCACGTTGTAGTCGCCGTGCTTGAGCAGCTCGTTTCTCATCTCCTGCGGGCACGAAAAGAAAAATTAAGTATACGAGAATACGGGCTCGAGAGGCTTTAAGGCGTAAGACGGGTAGCCGGGGATTATGAAACGCGGCAGGTAGATTAACGGCGGTGATTAAGTTTTTGGCTTTTTTTTTAGGAGGAGGTTGATGGATCGAGGAAGGATGATGTGGTTTTTTGGGTTTTGGTGAGGTGTGAGAGTAAAAGTGGGTTTTGCGAATTTTTATGGGCGATGTTGGGTTTTGTTGTTTTTGGGGTAGCGTTGAATTCTGTTTATTATAATTTAATTTCTATTAATTGGGTTTATTTATTAAAGTGAATATTAGTTAATTACGTAACTTACATCGTTTCAATTCATTTTATTTCATTGGTATAAATTATGTTATATACGAAATGAAATATCTTTATAAAAAATTGTTTGTTAACATTATTTTTACAAAAGATTGAAACGTTTTTGATTCTTAATAGTTTAAATCTATTTCTGACTGGTTTAAAAAACAGTTCAATTATATCTTATTTACTTTTTAAATTTGTGAATGTTCACCTCAATTAATCTCACTTTCGGCCGCGCAGAGACCGCCTAATCTAGTTTCCACATAAAAAAAATCAATCATAAAATGCAACATTTCTCACTTTCCATTAAAATATAAGCCAAAAGTCCAACCGCATTACTCAATAAACTTTTACAGTTCCACTAATCTGCAAAACTAAATCCGCCATTAAATCACGAAACGAATTTCACATTTACAACCGTCCACCAACATCCGATCGAACTCGCGCCTCTACATCCTCCAAACCAGCCCGATCCGCGCGATATCCAACTTCTCCAGATTTCCCCGAACGATAAGCCTCATATATACCCACACCACGCTTCCTGCGCAGCATCTCAACTAAAAAAAACAAAACCTCCTCTATACAAGCCTTAAATTCCTCACAACACACCTCCCGTAAATTACGTCGCCCTAATCTCGATCCCTCACTTTTCCAACTACCACAACCGATCCCACAACCGATTAGATCCCAGGGCGTAAATAACAAACGACTTTACAATCGCGCGCAGTCCGCTAATTTAACGGCAGAGACGAAATCCGCGCGAGGGCCGCAATTTGCATGTAATTGAAACACTTCCGGCTGGAAATTCGATCGCGTGCTATATGTACAGCTGCGCGGCGCTTTTATATCTTCAGGTTTATATACGCGAGCTCGCTTCTGTATGGCGGAAGACGCGCGGCGAAGAAAAATCGGTAATTGCTTTATAGTAAAGCTAATGGCTTCCTGATTCCCGGCGAGCGTTTAATTTTGAGATGGATAGAGCCGGGAGATAGCGGGGATTTTGAAAGGTGAGATGTGCACGGTTCATTGGGCGGTGAGTGAATTTTAGTGCGGGTTTGGGGGAGATGGAGGATTGTGAAGGTTATTAAGTGACTGATGTATAAAGTTTAAAGTCGGTTTGAATTTGAACGCACAATGGGTGTTTAGATTTAAATGAGAAAATTAAATACACTAATATTGTGTAATCTGAGGTTTTAACACAGTGTAAATGAAAGGCAAAAGCTGTGCTTTAATTATACAGTTAATTATTTAATTTTTAATTTATGTATTTTTTACATCTATTCACAAAAAACACAATTTCGAAATGTGTAGTACATAGTTTTTCTTAGTATCGGGTCGATGAGTAAATCTAGACACGTGTCTTTCTAGAAATCTTACATTCCTCTGAATTCATATCAAGAAAGGAATTAAACTATGCATCGTTACTCAAAAACTCTTTCTTATAGTCTCTTTCTCAGAACCATCCGCAGAATTAACCAATACTGCCATTTCCACCAGATGTAGGACACTCCACGTGCGACTTTTCCAGCACTACATTGTTCACCGACAACCTTATCAAAAAAAAAAGATCTACACGCGGAAAACGTGATTTATTAAACAGAACTCAACAATGCGCGAGAGTGAAGAAAAAAGCTCTCATTACCTTCGGTATCTGATCGCGTAGTCGCGGTCATTAAACTGTATAAATATCGGAATTCCTCTTAACGCGAGAGGCTCGAGGCGTAAGCATGAGGAAAGCACATCGTAATTGCAAAATTATTAACGGCTCACCTTCACCCAGTTGCTGAGCGGCGTGTCTATGAAGCCGTGGATGATGAACTTTGTCTTTCGCTTCGGACTGAAGTTCGAGCGCTTGATGGACTTGTCCTTTCCTACGATTAATACTTGGCCCTGTGGACAGAAGAAGCCGTGCAGACGGATGGTTTTAATGTAGATGGGTGGGTTGTGTGCTGGCGGTGTGATTTTAAAATTAATGATACTTTTTGCTGAGCTTTTTGAATTTTGGGTTGATCGGTGCTTCTTTAAGGTGATTAAAGAAGTATCGATGTTTGTGTAGTAGGATTCTTTGACCCGTTAATGCCAGTAATGTATAGTTTAGTGTCTCTTGGATTGTTATTTTAGTTTTTATTTTTTATCACAAATCATGTTTGTCATAAATTTAGACACAGATACTGGAAGATTAACGGGCAAAAGAAAAATTAATCAAGTCTTTTTTTTTAATGAAAAGACTTTAGATTGTTACTTTAAAATAATTAATGAAATAAAAAGTATTTCTTGAAAATATCATTTAATTTTATAAAAAATTGTTTATGTAATAATTGAAGAAAATAATAAAATCTTGCGATACACATACGTGGGCGATTTGTCCGCCTCATTAATTGAGCAACTCTCACACTTCCTCCTAGAATTACTATCAACAAATTTTAGTAAATTATTTAGGAGCTGCAAGCAAGTTTTTAAAACTCACTTATTCCATATGAAATAAATAAAATTTAATTGAATAAAATTTAATTAAACAAAATTAATTAAATAAAATTTACCACCAAAAGTCCAATTACATTATCAAACTTGCCAGCACACTCCTAATAAATTTGATAATAAAATTAAAAGCATCAATGTCAAATCAACACTCACAATCAATAAATCATAACCACACTAAAGCAAAAATCACCCAGCTGATAACCCAATAAAATCCAACAAACGAGCGAAAGTAAGGAAACACTCAATCCCCATCAAAATCCCATCCCAGCCCCGATAACCAAAGCCAGCTCTCCGCAGCTTCCTCCGGCCCATAAAAACAATGAATAAAGCCCCGGCTCTGAAATTTAATTGCTAATTAAACGCGCGGCCTCGAGATGATTTAAATGCGATCGCGATCCGTCCGCTCCTAATTAAGCCTTACGCGCTCTCCCGGCGTTAAAACTACCAGCTCGCGCGCGCCTTTCATCATCTCGGTAGGCATTTCCTATTAACGCGCCGAGCGAAAGAGGCGAGATAAGAGGCTGAGGCAAAAAAAAGGTTTTTACATCGAGATGGAGTTGAAAATTCAAGCGAGAGAATCGAAATTAATCACGGTGGGAGATAAGCCGAGTTAATGGGTGGCTTTCCTCGCGCAAAACGCAGAAAGGATGAAATCGCCGAGATTGTTTGAGAAATGTTAAATTGATTTACGAGCGGGGATTTTAACCTTTTCCTGCCTGATTTTCCTTCGCGCTTTCGTGCTGGATTTGCGAGGAAGCTGTGTGGACTACTCTGTTTTTTTGGTACTATATAAAAGTGAATATGATAAATGATGAAAGGACAGGAAAAGATTAAAATGCCGATAAAACATTAAAAAAACTACAACACTAAAACTACCTTAAATCTAAGCTTAGATGTAAAAAAGAAAGACTTACTTCGGTGGGATTATCATTGGTATAAAGTATGAAGCGCGTGTTGATGACTTCGCGCGGCAGTGGGAAGACGTTGAGCGGCCGGTGAATCAGATGATACCAGCTGCGGGTTATGTTTAGGCAGCCGAGTTCGTCGTAGCAGCGCGTCTCGTTTTCGACTGTGAATTTTTCAAAAATCGTCAACTACAAAGCCATGACTGCCATGAGTTTGTGGATTATTTTATTTAACAAAGATTAGTAGTTATTAAAATTTATCAGTAGCAACCTGTTTGGTTATTGAAATAGTTTGCAAATGAATGAGAATCCAACTTTTTAAATTAAATATGGAAATACTCTTTACGGTACAGTTTTTAATGGTATTCCAGATCGAAACAGACTGATTTATCCTTAATTTGTAGTTAGTTATACGGCTTTTAGCTGTACCGTAATTGGAATAAACATAGAAACAAACATTTTTTGAATAATTTATTTGAATGATTTCTCGGTTGGAAACTTGAAATTGACGCTGAAGTTTGTATTTAACGGAATATTTCAGAATTAAAATGGTAGCAGAAAAAAATAGTAATGAGCAGAAAATCACTTCCGTGAGTTTACGAGTGAAAAAAATGTTTCTTCAAATAAGCAAGGAAGTAGCGTTTCAAACAAAGTGCCTACAGCGCTAGCATGAAGTTTGCACACGCGCGTCTTACCACGCTCGGGTGTATCTACTTATTGATCATGTTAATTTGTAATTCTTATGTATAAAGTTTGCTTTCGATTCGTGTACATTATTGTAATATATTAAAAAACTTCGCTGATGATTATTGATTAAAATAAAACTTGTAATAATGTCAAGTTAAATTAATCAATTTATCTAGAGTGATTAAGTAACGAATCATGATTCAGCTATTTCCAGCAGTGACATAATAGATGCATAAAAAATCAATCATAATACTGTATATTAATTAATGCAAATTGAAAAAACTATTTTCCTAACGTGACAGTAATAAAATTAATAAAAAAACATAACTCAGCCTCCCGATGCATACAAAATTATTCAACAGTTCAGTAAAAAAATCTACAACTTAAAAAAGTTTACAACTACTTAAAAAAAATACATTTATAACTAAGGAATAAATAAGGATTATCGTATGGGCGTCGTCTCTACTTACACGGCAGCCAGGGTATATTGACTTCTATCCTGTCGCTGCGCGCCCATTGCCACGGGTCCAGGATTCCAGCTGAGCAGATAACAGGAGCCAATGCCACCAGGAGCAACAGCAGAGCTCCTTCGCACTCGGGCTTTCCTTGTGTCCTCACGCCTCTCCTCCTCATCCTGCGCTCACAAATAATACATTGCACTTTTACTTTTATGTCGGATTTTCGAGTTTTTATGTAAGGTGTGTTGATAGTTTTTACGGTGAATTCTAAGGAGTATCTAGGAGGATTGTAAATTGGAAATCGATTGCAACTGTACTGTTATTTTAAAAAGTATTACAATTTTTTTTTTGGTATTGTTTATATTTATTGCTGAAAATTGAATTAAATTTATACGTTTGTATGATCTCTCATTCGCAGGATAAAAAGTATTTTTATCAATATTATTCTTTTAAGTTCGATTGGAAGAATTGGATAATTTGGAAAAGCTTTTTGTATGCAGGCAGCAACAGCTGGCAACTTATTCTAGGTGAAGGTCTTTAGGTTATCAAATCGTTATGGCCTTGAATTTCGAAGGCAGTAGAGCTTGTCAGTTACATCCCCCGAACAATTATTTAACCTCACGTTTTCATATTTTTATTGAAACATTAATGAATATATCTGAAAAAATTGTTATTTAAAATTGCATTGTAAGCCAAATTCGGACAATTTCTTCAGTTGCTGATTATTTACTTTTACTTTTCATTTAGAGAATTTTATATTTAATTAGAAAAATTTATTAACTGTTCGATTATTATTTTGATTTATTTTAAAAGCAATTACTCTTTCTTAAGTTTATTATTTTTACTTCAATTCTGAAGCATTATTTCCTTCATAAATAATTGTACGACTTTCGAAAAAAAAGGAACAAAATAATTACGAAAAATATTTACATGTTAAGGAAAATAATTTTTGTTGAGTAAAGCAGTTACTTAATAATTACGTCAGTCCACTTTCATTATGAAAAAACTGTATTTTTCATTTCGTACGCACTCAGTGACTTTATAAACCGTAATGCATACACACTTAAACCGTATTTTTAATTTTCCTTTTTAGGTACTGTTTAACGCACACGATCGTTTTTTTTTCTTCAGTTTATATGAACACAACTACCACGAAAGCAGCAATGACACAATTAACAATTTTCATACTGAATCGACGATTGAACTGAAATTATTTAAGCCCCAAACTTTCATAATAATTTAAAGTAGTTACAGCGTCCTGGTACCACTTAAATAAATTGTAGTAAATTCACGAAATTGAACCCTCCCTTCATCTCCACCTTTCCAAAACACCAATCCAAAATCACCATCGTCCCATCCAAGTACTCAACCAATCGCGAACTTAAAAGAAAATCGCACCCTCCTAACCAATCGCAAGCCAACACTTCAGCCCTTACTTTCTCAATTCACAGCACAGATCACAGAGCCAGCAGCACCAAACGATCTCGCATATCACAAAATTCCAGCACGGAACCCTCTCAAAATTCGAAAAAATTCACGGCAAAAAAAAATCCACGAGTACACGGAGAGTATCAGCAGCAGCAGCAGCCCGCGATGCTGGCCGGCGCGTCGCTATTAAGCGAATGCGCTCGGCTACCGCCGCGGTACCGAATTTGAGAGGTAGGAGCTTGCTCTGCTCGCACGCACGCACACAGCTGGCAGCGCGCGGCGCGGGCAGGTAGAAAGAGAGAGAGAGAG